>UELV01150700.1:0-15257 GCA_900490015.1 Megastigmus stigmatizans
AATAATAATAATAATAATATGTAAGTATAGGAGAGGAGAAAAATGGCGAAATTTCAAAATCCAAGATGAAGTTTAGGGATAGCGGAGCATGCGGCAGAGTGTATCAGCGGCGCACAGACGGAGCGTGGGACTAAAATGCAAGGCCAGACCCAAGCCGCGCCAGACACTGTGCAAAGAGGGCATCTGCAGTGAGTGTTTGTCTATATGTGTATGTGGGTATATCTGCTTAGCAGCTTACATGGGCGGTACAGTATTGGACAAAAGGGCTGGAAGATTACGTTTCCGAACATCGTGCTGATCTCTTTATGAGAACGAGTGAGATGTTCGCACTGTATAGTAGAGAATGGAATGTCTTAGTTCACGAGTGCTTGGATTAGAAAGAATTTTTGTACTTGGAATAATGTTCTGTTGTTAAACAGTCTATTAATTTATACGGCTGCTCATTTCTTGAGGATGAAAAGTGAGTCGTCGTAAAAGAATTATGGCAAGGAAAAAAAAGCAAGAGTTTCACTTGAACTTTTCAGCATGAGTGCTACAAGAGTCTTTATGATGCTACCCATTCTCTTTGAACTTTGTAGAATTTCACACACGAATCCAGGAGTGGTACTACTATTAATCGTAGTTGTGTATTCCGAAAAAGGATTATCTGTAAGTACGATTATTGGTGAGACAATGATTTTCATATTGATCCTCCGGGCGATTTTTCTTACAGAAAACAAAGCTACAAGGTGGTATAGAATTCATCCAGCGGACCTCAGAAGTCATCTGGCATTCACAGGCGTGGACAGGTGCAAGTAGTTTGTAAGACTGAGTTAATTGAAGTTCTGACTGACAGTTTATAAAGCAATGCTAATGACAGTTAGACTTAAGGTGGTATGACCGCTTCATACCCGCTTCTGCGGCTCGCTTAGTTCTAAGTTTCGCTGCCACTATGGAGATGCGTTTGTAAATTGTACGAACTTAGGTAGGTATTCAAAATAAGCTTGTATTTAGTTTTTATTATTTTCTATTCACGCCAAGAAAATTCCTAAAAGCCAATACGTGAAAGTGATTGGCATCTTTAATAATTGCTCAAATTCGAGTACCAATGGTACTGAAAAACTGAAATTAATAGGATCGACATATGCGAGTTATTTCAAAAGCCGATGTATCAATATCTAGTTAGACTGTACATCCAGATCAGGCTCTCATAGCTCGGAGCGGTGCAGAGCTCAATTACATGCGGCACAAGGCAAAAGGCGGCGGCCCGAACAATAATCGACCTTTTTCGCGGTGTGGATCGACCTTTCTAAATACCAGCTGGTTCTCGCTCTCACCGCTTCACACATGTACATAGAAACACACAGCGTATACACACACACGTATCCCCTTCTCCCTCTCTCTCTCTCTCTTTCTCTCTTTTTTAAGACCCAATGATCGATCACGAGCTGCACGTTTCTCGGCGCACATAAAGCCGCGAGAAGGAGAAAGAGGTGAATGTCTTTCTCTCCGTTCCTGCTGATCCCCATTGTCTACGGTCGCGAGAAGAGCACAGAGGATGGGCTTAGGAAAAAGAAGCCGAGAGAAACAGATTAGATCTGACAAATATAATTTTGGAGCACCGTGTAACGTTGTAACGTAACCTCCCCTCGGTTACGGTCGAGGATTGCACAATTTCATAAGCGATAGTTTGGGAGGAAAAGTTCGTTATTGAATGTTGCAAGTAGCTCCTCGCCAATTTCGACAGTTTCTGTAATGAAGATCTCTACTCTGGGGAGAGGTTAATGATAAAAAAGGATTGAAGCACGAGGTTGCGACATGTCGTATTTTTTCTCGCTTCTTCTTTGTTTCATAGGAAAGGGAGAGAGGTGAGTTTGGGTGACTATTAGGTAATGATTAGAGAAAATTTCGACGGCTCAGTGGTGATGCGCGATGATAAGAACCAAGAGGAAAATTGGAGAACCTGTTGCTTGAAGAATCGGGATGGAAAAGAATTATCTGTGAGTTAATTCGAATTTTTGAGTATCTCTCGATATTTTTTTAGAAAATTCCAATTTGGTATTACTGCTTCGGAAGAGTAAAACAATAAATTCAACTTTTAAAGGCGTCTATAGCTCTTGATGAAGACAAATTGGCACATTTCCTGCTTTATGGATTGCTGAATTTTTATGGCACACTAAAATTCTACCGAAAACGGGGCACTCAGACATAACATGTTAAAAATATATGGTTTCAATTTGCTCATCTCGTTAAAGTACAACTAAAATATGTTTTATTTACTTGATTAAATATTTAATTTTGATTTTGAAAAAAAGGATATGGCATATTTTTATACAGAATATATTTTCAGTTAATTAGTTTTATATACGTACATGTACAGAATGACAAAATATTTTAATCGACTATTTTTAAAGATTTTTTTTCTAGATTTGTATCAATAGATAATCTGAAACAAATAATCTAAAATGTATTTAAAATCCTGTCCAATAACGATAACAAATTTTTTTTAATATTTTACTAAAAACTAGTATATAAAGTTAATTCTGCTGCAGTTCGACAAATTTATCCAGAGCCTCAAGTTTTCTCACATTGAAGTTCTCAAAGAAAAGTTGAAGTCGCGCCTTAATAAGTTTAATGATTTCTTTTAGAAAAACGTATATAGATTTCTTTCCAGAAATTTATACGAAGTGGATGGTCACAGTGAATTTCCAATAATTAAATAATAATTTCATTTTGAATCGAATTTCCTTGCAAAGAAGGTACGAAATCGAAGAAAAAACAAATAGAAGCAGTCTAAAAAAAGAAAACAATTTTCTATACAGTATCGCACAAGGAGTATCTCCTTCCAACTCGAGTAATACAAATGTGCCCATTATCGAGGCCCATCCCTCTCTCACTTTCGCATACATACATAGAGCCCTGGGTCCTCCACCTTTTCTAGCTGATGTAGACGGCGAGGAGGAGAAAGAGAAAAGATAGAAGTCGAGGCAGAGTTCGACGAGATGAAACCGGGGTAGTGGCGTGGTATCCTGAGGGATGTTAAAGGAAATGGCTTGCGGCACCCTCTATCTCTTCTCTCTTTTAGTAGAGAAAGGAAAAGAGAGAGAAAGAGAGAGAGAGAGAGAGAGAGAGAACCGCATAGTGATAGCGAGAAATTGCACACGCGAGTCTCGAGACACGTGCGATTTTCCGCATACACCTTACACACGTGAAAGAGAGGCAGAGGAGGAAAAAGAGGAGGGCAAGAAAGTGCTACCGGCACGTAGAATGAATACAGATCGCAGGGTTAAATTTAATGTTTTTCTCCCAGCGCTTTCTTTCCTAACCTTTGAGTTCGTTTTCTTCCTTCCTCTGAGCTCGCAAGCGATTTCCAAGTGCACCAGAGGAGCTGCAGTCATTGTTTTGGTAAGGTTTAATGCTTCGTCTGGCGCTCCAAGTGCCGGAGAATCAACAGATGTTGAAGACAAAACCTACCACACTTTCATTTAATTGCTTTGAAAGAGGGTAGAGGGAGAAAGAGAAAGCGAACGTAATTTCATTCTTAATTTTTGAATTTGTTTTTGTGAATCGGATGAAGAAACGGGAGATAATTACTTTTGTCTAATTAAAATGTTTGCAGATGAGCAGAAAGTACCTTTGATCGCTTACAAAAGAGCGGATTGTTTTTCAAAAAGGATGTTGATATTTGCCTTTTTCGAGATAATTACACGTTAAGCGCGTCAGTTCCTCGCTTTGAATTGATTTTTCTCCTCTTTTAATTCGTTTTGCCTTTTTTAATAACGGCTGTTGAAAAAAATTTGGTCAAACGAGAAGCTATTGTTTGACTTACTGGATTTCTCGGACTACCAATTCGCGTGTTGATAGGATTGCAAAGATAATTAAAGCAATTTCAAACTCAAAGAGACATAATTGATCAGAAAATTAGAGGGTGACCAGTCTCAAAAGTCATTCAGTACAGAATTATCTGGTCCAATAAAAACGTTATACATTACATTCACAAATAATCCACACCTCCACAAAAATTGAATCCATCCAGGAATCCATTCGACACGCAAAGACGAATCATGGAGTCGTTTGCATTCCCGCTCCAGCTAGACACTGACTCCCTTTTAGTAGTGGCAATCATTCAGCGTCGCTCAAACTTTCGCGACTCGGCGGGGCACGAGAAAGGGAAGAAAATCCCCAGTGGAATCGAACGCTTAATCTTAACGACGCATCTATATCGTTCTTTAGCTAGTCTTGAAAAAGAAGGGGTCAAAGCTACTTTGCGGATGATGGATGGCCAAGGATTTCTGACCGCCTTTCTTCTTCTCCACCTCTTCTTCATTTTTTTCTTCCTCGGGAGGTGGATTTTCATTTTCCGCGCGTCCGCCAAAGGCGACATCTTCTCACCCTCTCCTCCTCCTGCCCCCTAGAGTGACCTCCATCCACGTCGAGGAAAGGAAAGGATGACGCGACGACGGCCGACGTTTTATTAAGTCGGCGAGAAAAATTTATTTGCACGTCAGACTGGGTACCTCTCTTATTAAGTAATTCTTTTCTCACATGTTAGCGGGAGAGCGAAATTCTGTAATGGCTAGACTGTTGAAATTGTTAATAAACAACGGATGGTCATTTTCTGTAGAAAGCGAAATGTTGGAAAGGACCTAATTAACTTTACTTGATACCGCTTTATTTATGGTCTTTTGCTCAGTTGGAAAACTTCAATGTGAGGTGTAAATTTTAAATAGGTTAACTACAAAAATGGGACATTATGAGCAGAACTTTTACTATAATTTTGTATGTGTGTCAGGGTAAGCAGCTAATTCTGATACTGTCAAACTATTTATGGCTTTATTTTTTTATTTATAAATTGGGGCTACAGTGAATATTACTGTCAGTTGAACGAACGGTTAGGAATTTAAATAATACTTGCAAAAAATGACTAAATTAATACACAAATTAAATTAGTAGAAAAACCACATCAAGTTGTATTTTGGGTTTATATTGATTTAATAGATCGTACTACTCAGCAAGCAGTGATAGACAAGGGAAAATGTACTTAATTCAATTAGTCTAGCTTCTATTTTGGGAAATTCTACGCTGGATCTAATAAGTTCGAAAATAAAAATTTAAAATAATATTTAATAATTGATAAAGAAAATTCCACATCACAGAATTATTCACAGAAATTCACCATCATTCACAGAAATTATTTGCGATAAAATGTGCATTTTGAAGTATTTCATTTACATGCTAATGAAGCTGTGCTTTTCTCATTCCCAGTGAATCAAATTCATACAACTGTACGTTTGGGAACCATTTTAACAAAGGATTGAAAAACACGACAAATAATTATTACTCTCATATAGCAAACTTTGCTTTTGTGAACCATTTCATTTTCCAGCACGTGTCTAAAAGCTTATCGCTCTAAACGATGGCTAATGAAACAAAATATTTTTCATTATCCAACTGAAAAAGCCCATATCGCTTGAATGAAGAACAAAAATATAAAAGCCCGCTCACTCGGATCGAAAATGAAAATCGCTTTCTGATACTCGGTGCTGGTCCTTCGCCGCGAATCATTCGCAAAATCGCTTTTGGTTTATGGCGTCACGAGCAGAGGGGCCGATGTATGTATAGGTGTGCACGTATATAGGCGTGTATTTCGTGGGACACGTGTCAAGCGCGTGTCGCTGCATACATGCGCAAAGCTTTGAAAAGCGCAGGCGCCCAACCGTAGCTCACGGCTCATAAAGTATAACCGATTCACTGCCACTGCCAGACGCGATTTGTTTGCCGCACCGTCCGTTTCGTCTATTTCTCGTTCTATACACCTCGATTTTTTTCCTTTTGTTTCGTATACTTTTCTCTGTTTCGTATCTTCCGCCTCCCGTTATTAGTTTTATTCCAATCACACGGTTAAAAAAATCCGAATTTCATAAGCGTAGGTAAAGGAAAATACTGTTTAAATAATGTTCCTTTAAAAACTATTCATTTACTTAATTGCTTAAAAAAACTTCCGAAATTCTATTCCAACCTTGAAAAATCTATCGTATTACATTTTAAGCATGCAGCAGTTGAATTTCCTGATCATATTTAATAATATCGTAAAGTGAATTCAATACCAACTTAATTGTAAAATTTATCGACAGATCGAATTTAATAACGAGGAACAAGTCTAGCGCAAGCCTCGTTACTTAGTGTACGCAGTAACGATAGCATATAATACTTCAGATTTAGGTCATTCTGACCTAAACTGTTCACGAAACGTTGACTTTAACTAAAACGGACCAGTAATCAATAACCCGGAAGCCAATTTCTAGCTAATTTCTCCATCCTGTCACGTTAATCAGTATGTTAACATTTTTCACAAAAGTATGTACAATACTTATGCAGGATGAAGTTCAAGTTTAATAAACATTCGAAGATAATATTGACTCGTTATTGAGATTCGATCAATTGCAAGCCATTGAGTTGATCTTTAAGAACCACTTGGCTTCGGCTTTCACCAATTGTCAATGCATTTTCGATAATTACTTGGAACTCGCTCGTTCTCTTAAGTAAATATCACTTTATACGCTATTCAATCCTGCGCTCTCCTGCACTATCACCCACACAGATAGAGTCTGTCGGCCTCACTGCCATCACTTACGTCGCAGCTCGAGAGTGAAAAGCCATCAGTAGTCGAGGCGTTCGAGTCTGCACTACAACGACGCGGGAGGTGAGCCACTGGCATAACTTTGCCACGGAATACATAAGTTCGAAGTTGTAATGAACTTAGGAGCGTGTACGCACTAGTACATCGACGCTGAAAATATGTCCCGAGGAGATAGGTAAATAGATAGATACGTGCTTATTGTAAATCACTGGCTTTGCATCTGGAGAATCAGATTGTTTAAGGATGTGGCGTAAAAATTTAACAACAAAATCATACTAACTCGTGTATGTATATGAAGAGAGAGAGAGAGAGAGAGAGAGAGAGAGAAATAAATATTCAGTAGAGAGCTGAAGGTGCACCAGTGTTTACGTAGTTTGAGTAATTTTACGAATTCAAAAGGTACAATTGACAATGCTGCAATCAAAATTGTGATTCTGGTTGATATATGCATAGTGCAGAAATAGACTTTCACCAACATAAAACTCATTTTAATTTGACATCAGCCTCATTGCAGTAAAACTGTGAAATCTGAATCAACGAACCATGTGTACCATCAGCATTTTTCCCATTCCCAGTAATCCAACTAGATAGGCGAGCTAGACACAAACGAAGCCCTGAAGGCATGCTAATCGTTATCCGAACGACGACGAGGACGATATAGGGTAATGAGACGTGTGAGTATGTGTGTGTGGGTGTAGTTGTAGAGAGGAGCTCGAGGCCGTGGACTTGGGCTTTGGAAATGCGCCGAATTCGCTCTCAGTCCCTATACGTTGCTCGCATCTAGCTTCGCCCACTAATACCCAAACTATCTCCTCGCCTCCCTTCCTTCTCTCTCTCACTCTCTCTCTCTCTCTCACTCATGCTGGGGCTGAGGTTCTGTAAGCCTGAGGCTCTCTCCCGGCTCCCCAACGCTAACGAGATGAACTCGAATTTCAGATTCTGAATTTGTTACCCTAATCAGACCCTAGACTTGCCTCAACCGTACATCTTGTGTCTCTCCTTTATCTCTCCCTCTCATTCCCTCTTCCTCTCCACGTGACGAGTTTACCTCTGTGCGAGTGTGTGCTTGTGTGTGGAGGGTTCGCGCCTGCGCCACGGCTTTCTTTCCCGGCGTCAATCGCAATTAAGCACGCGATAATTTTCTTTTATGTGGAGTGCGCGAGATTCCAGACTCGTAATTAACGCACCGAGTGCTGATAAGTGTGAGTTCGGATAGTACGTGGAACTTTTTAATTAAAAGTCTGTTTGGGTTAACTGCTAGTCACGTTTTTTTTGAAGGGCGCAATTTAGATAGTTATGGGTTTGTCAAAATTAAGCGATCGAATAATATTTCAAAAACATGTCTAAGAATGTAATCCATAAAACTAGCAAGAAGTCACGGACCTTGTTAGTCTAGTAATTCGTCAATACACCTGGAGCCTTGCCTCGAAATTCTCAGTCAATATCTAATTACTCTGACTCAATTGCAATCTAAATATTCTCTGGTATGTACACATATGTCAGGTTGTCTCGTGAGCTACGTCTTCGCGAGCATCTCGAGTACGTATTCCAAGCCACGTTCCTCACACTGGGAGAGACTGAGAGAGTAGGAGGCGCTGTATCCCTTTCCTCACAGGCACCAATCAGTAAGTACCGACGAAATTTACCGTATGCATCGTGGAACCTGTCAATTTTGTGCAATTTGCCTTAATGCGTTTGCAGCCAAGCGCCACGCGCATGTTTGATACGCGTGCAAACTTTAAGAGGATTCGATAACTGTGATGTTATTATGTCGGATGAATTCAAGAAAATGAATATCCAGGATTTATGGAAGTATGATTGAATGCCAGCTCGTGTGGATGGGGCTTGCGTAACGTTAAAAGGATTTTGATGAATTTATCGTGTCTTTTGAACTCGATTTGATGAAACATGTAAGTCATAGTGGGCCCTTAACAGGCTTACAAAGGATACAATGAACTTTAATCATTTGTTTCCCAACATTTCTACAATAGAAAAAAATAAATTGTCATATGCAACATGTCACAGAAACAGTTTCACGTCTTTGTTACGAAAAGATATGAAAAACAATGTAAAATTTTTTTAATTCAAAAAAATAGGTCTTATTATTTAGAATAATTCTGGAAAACTTTTAAAACATTCTACTTTACCATCATCAAAATACTTTAAAGAGTTGTTGCTTACTTCTAGAGGAAGGTTTTTGATAGTGAATCACTATTCTATATGTGTGAAACAAAATGCATGTCCTAGAAACAAAAGAGGACAATAGGTGTGTTAATCGTTTAATAAAAAATAGTAAAAGACATGACAGTTTTTAATCGAGATCAAATCAACGTTTTTTTTTTACATCATTACGACGCAGCAGCACCATTATTTGGGATGCATTATGCAGCTGCAACTTTATCCGCTGTCATATAACTTGCGGCCATTAAAATTCATGAACGACAAAAGAAGTACAAGACTTCGGTACACGGAATAATGCGACAGCCGCAGAGACTTGGATGTAGGAATATGGAGGGGGAAAAAAAAAGCAAGACGTACGAAACGAATTTGCCGACTGAGATTTCGTGCTATTCCTTCACGGCCTTAATCCCATCTTCTCCATCGCCGCTTCCGTAATTGGCACGAAAAACGAATAAAGATCACATTACGAAGGTAAGCAGACGAAAAAATGATTTCCTCTTTCAATTCGGCAGTTTCATCTACGTGAGGCGAATGGATGCTCGATTTATTAAACCAATGCTGATTCTTTCATTACATTGAAATTTCTCAATATGCTAAATCCCTTACCACATAAATTCGATAAGATACAAAAAATTTACACCAAAAAATTTCTAAGATAGGTTCAAAGTCCTCAGTAATAAAGGATTCCGATTATAAATAAAAGGGTTCTTCGCGTGAGTAACAAATTTCATTTTTCTTCGGCCAAAAATTTCTCTCCAAGAATGCGCCGCAGTAAATTCGCAATGAATGAACTTTGAAAAAAAAGCGAACAAAGGGGAATAGGTCGAAAGTTTAATTCAAGTTCCACGAAAATGGAGCATGATATTATGTCTCCAGAGCGCGGAAAGGAATAAATTTGTCGAAAGCTATTAGACTCGTTACAAAGGGAGTTTGTGCTTGCGCACTTTCGTTTCGTCGGCTCGCTATATGTGCATTATACATGCATACGGTGAGGGAAGTTCGATTGCCCCGTGGCACATAAACTCACAGCAAGGGAGAGGGAGAGAGAGAGAGAGAGAGAGAGAGAGAGAGAGAGAGAGAGAGAGAGAGAGAGAGAGAGAGAGAGAGAGAGAGAGCGGAGACTGAATTTTGAACACTATGCGGAAGATACATTAATTATTTTCACCATGACCATAATAGACTTATTCTTCAACGTATTAGAACTTCGAATTTAGAAATTTTAAAAGAATCTGGTAAAATCTAGAGGTGCTGTGAAAATTTTACGACGAACTGGAGAGTGAAACCATTTCTTTAGATCAGTATATGAGCAATTTGCTGCAGTGATAGTGAAAAATAGGTACAAATTTTGGTAAAAAGTAAATTTAAGGTAGTAACTCCGTTTATTTCAAAGTAATTATGTTACCCAGCTGTCATTTCCTTATAACAATATTGTCAGTAACCTATATATTCGCATTAATACTTTACACTCAAGCCACAGTAAATTTTCATTCTTAGCGCTTCAGACAACATGGAGTGAAAGAACTCATCGCGCGGCAAACAGTCAACCGTTGGCTCGGCAATCCAATTTCCGTTGCGACGCAGCGGCGCCCAATCGCGCGCGTCAGCCAGTTGCCTGCCTCTTTCCTAATCGCTAATCTTTCGCTGCAAAAACGATTTCGCACTAGAGGTAGCGCGAGCGGCCGACGACGCCGATGAAATTGGAAAGCCGTGTGGATTTTATTTTGTCTCTCGCGCTCCGCTGCTTCATATACAAAAGGGAGGAGTAAGAGTGGGCGGGGGCGGCGGGGGCAGTATGACTCGTTCCCCGTTTGCCAGGATTTCACGCGGACTTTGGTACCTGTCGTGAATTGGGATTTTAGTTTTACAGATAAAATGATTAGTCGTGAGGTGGTGTATGGTTTTCTCCTGCGATTTTCGAGTGAGTCATTGGCGTGATTCACTCGACGTTCACTTAGTCACCGCATTTCGACTGCTTAACTATTATTATATGCTTAGTTAGAGCTTCCGGCTTTTCTTCATTGTTGTTGAAAAATTATTTGTTGTGCGTGTATATTTTATTTTGCATGAACCTTCAGTTTTGACAGTTTGAAAAATTTTCCTATATATTTGAATAAAAAGTAAACTCAGTTTACTAACTTGAATTATGTGAATTAATTAAGTGCCTGAAACAGAAAAAAAAGAATGTACATAGAAAAAATTCACATACTTATAATTAATTGACGATTAAACAGAATGGCAGTTCAATTAAATGTTTTTAATTTAATAAAATTGTAATTATTATCAATATTTAATAATTAAAAAATAATTCTCTCGGCGGCGAAAATAAAAACAGTTCAATATCGCCCCAATTAGCCGCTAAAAACAAAAAATTCAGCGATTTCAATTTCATAAAGTAAGCGAGCTTTAAAGTCGAGTACTTAATAATTCATTTGGAAGCAGAGTCCCGACTCCTGAAAGATCAATTTACCTCCGATTCTAAACGAGATTCATCATCGCTCAAAAAGCTCTGCGTGTCAAACGAACTTTGCCGTAGCCATTCTTTCTCTCTCTCTCTCTCTCTCTCTCTCTCACTCTCTCACTCTCTCTCTCTCTGTCTCTTTCTTTCCACGAGTTTTCGCTTTTCCCTCTTTGACCGACTTCGATTTACCGCAGGCTTCTTCTTTTCTAGAGTTGCGAGAGAAAAAACGGTCGCACTTTTGCAGGCAAATTGAATCTGCTGCCTGCGCCATCCTCATTAGCTGCAAGTTCCTTTTTTAATGCTGACACGAATAATGTGTATGTGCGCACCGCTTGATGAGGTTCAAAAAGAAAGAAAAGTGGAAAACCGAAGATTACGTTTGGCAGAAAAGATTAACGGATGACTTGAAGTGAATTTAATTATTTGCATTTCGCTCGGAAGTCACGACGCAACGACAGATCTATCGAGATGGAAAGTTCTGAATATGTGCACAAGTTGTCGCTTACTATATATACCTATATGGAAAATTTATAGCACTTAAACGAAAGTACATAAATTATTCCAAGCTTAAGTTAACGGAAGAAAAAGAAAAGTGTTCGATAAGGTGAAAGTATAAGATCACCTGGCGAGCGCCAATATTGTATAAACCATATTGGTATAAAATAATCTTTATGAAATCACCATTAATCTACTGTCAATCTAATTGATTTTATCTAATAAATATGATAGAAATACTTACGTATGCTTTTTAAAAAATTATAGATCAATTTACCACAAACAACCTTACATTACAAACACGAGATGAAATCAAATTTATTAGAGACATTAGATGATTGGTCATCCTTTATCCTTCAACTAAAAAATATTCTGCACTCTTAGTAATAGGATCTATGAAATTGAAAAAAGGTGGAAGAAAGTCACAGAGCAACAGATAAAAACAAAAAAAAACATAGATGCGAGGGTCAACAACAACGAGAGTAGCGGACTAAAAGGAATTTTGAAATCTCGCCTCGACATCGGCACGGCGATAAAAAAGCTGCGCTTCCCGCGTAAAATTCAATCGCAGCCATACGTCAACAGACCGCAATTTCCCTCAATCACGCTAACGCAAAATCGCCAACGCGCCGCGCAACAATTTTATTTTCGACCCCCTATTCTCTCTCACTTTCTCTCTCTCTCTCTCTCTACCTCTCTATCTCTCTCGCTCTCTCTGTTTCTCTCTCATCCTCTCTCTCTCTCTCTCTCTCTCTCCTGCTCTCTCTCTCTCTCTCTCTCTTGATCTCCGACATACTCGCACATCTCTACATGCTAATTTCTTTTTCGTACAATCGTTTTTCGCCGAATGTATAATTGATGGAATCGACGTAGCAGCTGGAATTAGCGCGAGTAAATCGAAGCGTTGTTTTAGCACCGCAACGAGTGCATGATTTTTGCCCACTCATATTAAAACAGCAGACCGCGGGTTTGTAGAAAAAATAATCATAAGGGATGAATTGGTGAATGGTTGAAGAATTCAGGGTCTTAAAATTGCCAGTGGAGATGCATATGAAACTTTTATTTGTTTTACATAGAAATCAATTAAAAGCTTTCAAAAATTGCGAATTAAATCTTTATTTGACAATGATTATAAAAAAAATAAAGACGTATATAAAAAAAAAAAGAGAGATCATGAAGTAGTTGGAGATAGTCATTTTTTTAGAGAAAAATAAAGGATTCTGTTAAATATATGTGAAAAATTTATACTAAACTGATAATATATTTTTATCGGTCTTACAGTCCCTTAATAATAGTTGCAATCAGATTGCCCTTATTTAAAAACACCCCCTTGAGTTAATCACTATAAAATTTATAGAGTTTTAAATTCAACTTTAATTATTATTTTATTTTATTGTTCGTATGTACAAATTGTACGCATTTTAAATAGTTCCTTCAATTATTCATATAAAATATGAGAAGAATTTAAACTGCATGTACCAACTATTAAAAACCTTTTGAATTCAGCAATGTTGATTGTAAAGGAATTTATTTTAATAAGCTGTTAGGTAGAAAGCGGCTTTTCAAATAAAGCAACAAACGAATTTGTAAAAAACTTTTTTGTTTGTATCTCAACCCATGAACGCTGTGCTTTTCCGAAATCAAATGTGAGTGGTCTATAGAATATAAGAGTTTTTACAGTACGCGAATTCTTTGGGTTATTTTCCATTCGAATTCTTGTTTTAAAATTGATTTGAAATTCATTCCTTTTTGTATGAAATCTATAAAGTATTTTTAAATTAATTGGAATACAGATATTCGTTTTCACAAAAAAGTTACTGTTCTGTATCACTTACACGTTGTATTATTAAAACTAATTTATATATTGTGAGTATTTTTATTTAGAAACTTTTCTGAAACGGACTAGAACAGTTCACAAAAACTCAATTCCAATGAAAAAAAAAACTTTTACACGAAAACTCTTAAAATATAACTTAACCCTAGTCGAAGAATTCTGCATAAGCTACACACGCTTCGGGAAACTCGTAGTACCGAACGCATCTAGGACATTCGTTTGGAACTTTTTTAAGATTCCAAAGCACGTGCGTCACGAATGTACACAATAATGCCGTGGAGCACGCGACAGAAAAAAAAAACGACGGCAAGGAAATAGAGTGAAAAAGTGCGAAACGAAAGTTCCCTTTCGCATATAGGCTATTCCATATCATGTAAGCAGGTAACAAATTTAGTGTCGATGCAAATCTACCAGAATGATATTCGCGGTGCGTAGAATATGTAATTATTTTGCAAACTAGTAAGAAATGGCTACTTTTTTTTGCGAAAATTACTAGTTTTAGATAATGCCACTATTAGACAAGCTAATTGGAGATAATGCATTAAAATTTTTAGTGCATTCTTCGTTTCGGCATAAATTGGAATTCTAAAAACTTGACTAGATTTTTATAGTCCACAAAAAGAAGTTGCTTCAAAAGAATTTACTGAAAAATGTTTTTATAAAAAGAATTACATTATACTAACTTACTCGATATGGAGTACATCATATGCATAATGGTAAGGGGTTGCGAGAAGAAAGAGAGTAAGCAGGTCGACGTAGAAAGCGAGAATGATTGATCGATTGTTTAATGTCGTGGATTAATTTTGCACGCTTGTGTCGGGGTTGAAATTTACGCGACGTCGCAAACCGATCATTGATATTCGATATTGCGAGTACAAACGCTCTGATGAAAAACGCGAGTTATAAAGGTTCATGAAAAAAAATCCAACTTTAGAATCTTGATGCGATGGTAATTCTAAATTGCGTTGCTAATTTATCAATGGATATGACTATTAATTTTGCACCGAATATGACATTAATTCGAAATTAGTCATTCCTACGTAATTTTATGCTTCATTATATGGAATAGTTAGGTGACTACAACGTTAAATAAATAAATATCGATGAGTTTAAAAAGAACTAAGGTTTATTTAAAACCGTACAAATTTCACAGTTACAAAGAATTCCCCCTCCTATCTTAAAAAACCAGTGCAATTTGAAAAAAACTTTTTCCTCCCAAGATCTTATTCAAGATTATCCCTTTTAGACCAAGTAACCATTTTCCCCGAATGGCGATTGCCACGACTTTTTCCTCCGCACATCCAAGAAATAGGCATTTAGAGAGACTAAAATACAGGTACGAAGAAAGAGGATGAGGAGGGGGGGGGGGCAGAGATGGAGGACAAGAAGGAGAAGTCAGCAGGATTAAGTTCGGCAACGGGCAGCCGGAAAATACTGTTTGCGCAAGAAGCGGTAAACTCCAAAACTCTCACCCTCGAAACCGGAAAGTTTTCGACCCCGACTGCAACTACCACTACTTCTTCACGAAACCAACAGCAGCGGCAGTAGCAGCAGCAGCAGCAGCGCCACACTATAAAATCAGCCTGTACTACCTCTTTCTGTCTCTCTTTTCCTGCGATCGCATATGTCAAAGGCCAGGCTCGCGCAGAGAGAGAGAGAGAGAGAGAGAG
>UELV01150701.1:0-10606 GCA_900490015.1 Megastigmus stigmatizans
ATTTGCATCGATTCAATTGAAGCTAATTGACTAGCATTATCTATTTGGATGTCTGGAGCAATTTTAGAAGCTGACAAATTTAAATTTATAATTTGATTACAAGTTGAATCTGTTTTTTCTAATTCGCCACTGTTTTTCCATGATTTGAACTTTTTAGTGAATTTTTTTTGGAACCCACATTCCGATTCAAAAAATAATTTTTGTAAAATATCATTATCGATATCTATAAATATTTCCTCATCTACCCCAGCCTCTGCAAAGAAATACCCATAGTAATATTTATAAATAAAAACATGAAAATCGTACATACCAGACATACGTATTTTTAGGTTAGATTATATTATCATTGTATTGTTCACTTAATTTCAAATCTTTCTATAAACTGCTCTAGCTTCCACGATCGCAGTTTGCTTTTTACATACTCATCCATAATCACTATTTAATAGATTCACGAATTATATCATTACAAGTTTTAAAATATTTAAGTCGAAGATAATATGTATATTAACCGATGGAAAAAGGCGGGAGCTGCTTGGGGAGGGCGCCGTAAGCGTAACCGAAAACTCAGGCAAATATTGCGGATGTAGCACAATAGCGTTTGCCTTAGAGCACAAATACAGTTACCGTCTGGGCAACATACGCAATGGTAACCGAACTTTTTTTCAGTGTTGGCGGTATTTTAATATATATATTATATTTCGTATCCTAAATTTCTAATAGACAATAGGTACCCATTTAGCAAATATTACATAGTTGACGACCTTATCGACAGAGCAGACCAAGATGGCGCATTCTATCTTATTTCTATCCACAAAGTGACTATAAGTACTCTGACTTCTGAAATCTGATGACTGATTCTGAGTTCTGACGGAGTCACGGATGACGGAGGAGCCTGGAGCAGTCTGAGCACTTGAGCAGTGCACTAACGCATTTATCAGCGAAATCGACGCGGAGCGTGAGTGCAATCGACGACGTAGACGCGTTTCTAGAGCTTTTTAAACAAAGGCTACGCGCTTTAGTCTGTGCTCTCTAGCCTTGCAATAGTCAAGTCTGCGAGTTGTGTGCAAAGAGAAAGAAAAATAAAATACTACTACCATGAGTGATTAAAATATAGTGCAGGTATCCTGGCTGCTCAGTTTCATCGGTGAAATGCACGACCCTACGTGTAAATATCTTATATATCCTACTGCCAAGTTTATCATTGTTGCCAAGGGTGCATTATTTTTTTTGTGGGAGACGGTGAATTGTGCGAATAGAATTGAGTCAGCTCAAGTGGGATTTTGATGTCACCTGTATGCTTTATGTTTTCCTCAAAGATTTTTTTATTCTTATGATACCACTCATTTTTCACTTAGCTCTTTTCAAAAGTTTTGTGGTGTAAGAGATCCTTGTTCACTATTTCTACTTTATATCTATATGCATTATTTAGTCTCAAAATATCTAATATTGTTTGGTAAATTTTAGACACGAAATTTTATTTCCTTCCATTTTAAGTTTTTTTTAATTCGGTAGAGTATTTTCAAAATTTTAATTATTACTGAAAAGCTTTAAAAAATTTCTTGAAGTCCTGTTAATTTACATCATTTTTACAATGGTTAAATTTGATGATTCATATTGATTGGTTTGACTGAGTTCTGCTTTTACTAAACTTTATGAGATAAAATACTAAATAAAACCTCAACTTTTCTTTTTAGAAACATTATTAACATATTATTCCTAAAAGACAAAATATTTAATAAGCTTTGAGTAATAAGATTATATAATTAATTAATTTAACACCATGATATGTGGACAAAATTAGTATTACCAAATAAATAGTATGGGTCGTTTATTCTTTATTCTTAAATATTCCAGAATTGGTACATGATATAATTCATGTAAAAATAGCAAAGTACCTTTAACCATGGATCAAAAACATCAAGATATTTTGAAACGAATGCGACGAAAAATAGTAGATGATGTGGATGTATATAATGGTATAATAATTCCATTATCAACTGAATACATTTTGAGAGAAGAAGATGTGAATGAAATAAAGAACGGACAGACTAAACAGGAAAGAGCACAAAAATTATTAGACTTACTTCCAAAGTATGTGCAATTTATTAATTTATATTAATTTCAACCTATTTTCTTATTACTTTTTAAAATGTATTTTTTTTTGTACTAGACGTGGACTACTTGCCTTTGAAATTTTTCATCAATCCTTACGACATCAATACTGGTGGTTAAGTGAAGAAATTGACAAAATGTTAGAATCAACTTCATCAGGAATCACTGCCACTGATTTACCATTTGTTTTTACTAATTTACAACCTGTATCTCCACTGACTGTAACAAGAGAGGAAATGGTAAGATTTTACATTATTATTAATATTATTTCAATTTTCTTTTCTAAATAAAATATGCTCTATTAAAATGCGTACTGTTCTTTGCCTTATCTATGCTTTTGGATTAAATGGATGTAAGTTTTTCTGACTTTTTTGTAGTACTTTCCTCTCTTTAAGTGTTAATTGTACCATTTTTATAATATTTTTGTTTAACTTATTAAAATACATGTTGATAACTAGGTTGAAAAGTTAAAAAAGGCATTGGGAGATCTGCTACCAAATGGATATATAGCACTTCATGGTATGAAAGGTTTTGGAAAATCCTGCCTTACAGCAAGTACACTCAAGGATCAAGACTTAACACTGAGATTATTTAATGTAAGTTTGTTAAAATATTGTTAAACTATTTTATATTTACAAACAATTTGCTACTATTAACTTCAATTTTTTATTTTTTTTTATTTGGCTATGTAACAAACCGTAATGCACTCTTAAAAGTTTATCAATTAGTAGATATTAAAACTACTTTGAAATAATGCACAAAATTTTTGGGAAATTGAGAAACTAGTTTAAAAATTATTGATATAGGTATAAATATCATTTTAACATATTTTCTTATGGAATTTAGTTAACAGAATAATCTTGAAAATGATCTGAATTCTTAAAATAATTTCGGCGCTTATTTTCTTATTAACTAATTTTTCATGTTATAGAATGAAATATATTGGATTAAATTTGGGTACAAGCGCACTATCGACGAGGAAATTCTTATTCAGTTGAATAATCTTTATCACCAAATTAAAAATCTGAATCCTTCACTAGAGACTGTAAACTCTGAACCTTTAGAAAAGAGTTTAAAGCAAACAATAGAAAATCATTTTAGAAAATTAGATCATCGAAGTGCTTTACTAATTTTAGATGATGTTTGTGATAAAGATATTGTAGAAAAATTTGATTTTGCCTGTAAAATATTAGTCATAACATCCGATATTGGAGTTTTAAATAAAAAAAATCATGTTGTTATAGAGGTAAATCCATGAAATGTATTATATTATACTAATATATAATAGTTTAACACATATTAATTAAAGTTTTAAACTTATTATTAAGATGGACCATGGATTTACTGAAGAAGAGACTTTAGGTTTATTTGCTAAAGTTCTTGACGTTAGCATTGACCAATTACCTTCAGAAGCCAAATATATTCATGCCGAATGTAAAGGAATGCCATTACTTATTGCTATGCTTGCTGCACAATTTGAGCACTTTAAGCATGACATGAAATGTAAGAAGGGAAGATGGGAATACTATTTAAATTCTTTACGCACTAAAAAGGCAAAAAATAAGTAAGTAAAATTTAGCATTAATTGTACTTACCACATAGTTTAATAAAAAATTTATCTTTTTATTTTATTTTAGAGTTATTGAAAAATTTCTGAAAATACAAGAGGAGACCTTTGATATGTGCATTGATCAGCTTAAAGCTGAAATGAAAGAAAAATATGAAAATCTTGCAATTTTTAGTGAAGATGTTAATATTATGCCTAAGGTATGTCTAAAAACTTAAACTTTGTTTGAACTTTTTACCTCTTGTAAAAGCGTTTACTTTTATACCGTTTCGTTTGTTAATTAGTGGAGTTTTAGAATTCAGTTTCATAATTTAACCACCTTTCATTATTTCAGACTTTAGAAATTTTGTGGGAGGAAGAACCATATTGTGTTGATGATCAAATGTTAGATTTTTGTCATAAATCACTTGCAGCAAAAAAGTGGAATGATGATTTACGAAGTTATGTATATGGAGTGCATGATCTGTTATTATGTCATCTTAGAAAGAAATTAACTCCAACGGAGTTGCAAAATGAACACAGAAAATTCATTGAAAAATATAGAAAATATTGTAATGGGGATTTTTCAAAATTACCTAACGATAATTATAGTTTATCTTACATTGGTCATCACCTTGAACAAGCACAAATGTTTGACGAATTTTATCCGTTATACATGAATTTTGACTTTCTTCAAGCTAAAATTAATTATACTGGTCTCAGTGATTTATTTATAGATTTGAAAAAATATCGAAAATATATCACAAAAAATGGAGATAAGTATATAGAATCTAATCTTGTAGATCTTGAAAAATTTCTGGAGAATCATGCAAATACATTGGCCAAACATCGACTTATGAAATGTTTAGATTTAGTTCAAATAGCTTTGGACCATTCAGATGAAGGATTTGTCAAAGACATAGCGATAAAATTAGCTTTATCAAGATCATGTTCTCTGTACTTATCTCATCAAAGAAAAGCAATAACTAATCCATATTTAAATTTTTGTGAAGAAATGAGTACAAATGCAAGTACTGTTGTTTTCACAAATGAACCAAATCATATATTAGTTGGAAGTCATGCTGGAGAAATAATTCTTTGGGACTGTGAGAATCGTAAACCGAAATTCTTTCATGGCCATAAGAAAAATTACGCCATCAAAAAAATTGTTTTATCTTTAATTGGTGATTATTTTTTGGCTTTGAGTGAAGATGGAACTTTAAAGCTGTTTGCTTTAAATGAAAATGAAGATATAAATAGTGGACTTAACATTCCGGTGCAAAGTCCACGAAATAAGCAATCATTTTTTATAAACTTTTTTGAATCGAGTCATGATGACAGTTTGAAGACTCTTTCTATCAAAAATGAAATAATCACAGATATGAAATTCACACATATTGATAAAAAATTTGCTGCTTGTACAACTTCAGGGACTATAGCTGTATGTGACACTTTATTATAGTCATTTTTTTATTAAATATAGAAAGTATATTTATATAATATATATGCTATTCTAAATAATATATTGTTTTAGCTTTGGGATGTGGATGTGGAAAATGGAAAACTTTTATGGCAGGATAAGGATAAAAAGTAAGATAATTATAGTCTTTTTGTATAGTTTAATTTTGAAATAATGAAAATGACCAAATATTTTATTCTTAGTCATCGTTTCGGAGGTGTAGCTTTTACTTCAAATGATAATTTACTTCACGTAATGGATGAAACGATTTCTGCTGTTAGAATTTACAAAAAAAATCAAGAACGCGGTTATATATATCTTTCCCTGTTTAACTTACAACTAGAAAATCCAAGAACTATTTATTTTTCTAAACATCCTCAAGAAGATAATTGTTTGGTTATTGTTACTGACAAAACAGCTTTGTATTTTAAATGGTTTTATCGTAACAGTGAACACATTCATAGTTATGATAAATGCATCAAAACAGAAGAAAAAGATAAAGGTACTTCCTATGTAGCTGCTGCATTAACTTACGATGCAAGATATTTAATTATTGGAAACTCAAAAGGAAAAATAAGTGTAATGAAAGCATTTAATCCTGATGATCTAATAACATATTTAAAAGGTTATGTTACTTCATTGGACTCCTATTGGATGATTTATGAAGATTTTCATTTAGTAAGAAAGTTTTTTAATTCATTTATTGCATAACTGCATTAATTTATTGATTCATAATTCTGTTAACATACTTATATTGTAATTGTCTTTAGATATGCGGTAGTGAAAAAAATATGATACACAGATGGAAAATTGGAGCTGATGAAAAGCCAAAATCAGTAAAGAATCTATTATTTGATGCAAAAATGGAAACTTTAGACAAGGACAATACAGTGTTTTTGAAAACATCACCAACTACTATAACAGTTTGTAATGGAAGAAGGAATGTAGCTAAAATTGAATCGCTACATGGAAAAATTATTAGCATCAACCTCTACGATAATGCCACAAAGCTTATTTATATTACAGAATCAGGTTCTGTTATCTTGTATGATTTGATAATGGAACAGTCATCACAAATATCAAAGCTCAATTCTGTTAGTAGCTTTATTGATATATTACAATTAAACAACAATTATATGACTTTATGTAGAGATGAAAATAATGGTTTGCAAGTATGTTCCTTTTTTTCTACATAAAGATTTATTTTGTGTTTAACGATTTAACTAAATTTAATCTAATCTTTGCCTCATTAATAAAGGTGTGGAGGAATGTCAAAATAAGTATAACAGTCAACAATTCTGGACACGTAATTAATGCCCATAAAATAACGGAAAATTGCATAATAACCGTCTCAAAAGATAGAAAAATAATATGCTGGATCGTTGAAGATACTAAATGGCGCAATTTATATGAATTTATCGATAGTGATGGAACGATTGTCTATAGTTGTTTAAGCAGTACTAATTTTTTGGCAGTATTGAAAGAGGAACAAAAAGTTATGATTTATACAATATCTGATATTGAAATTGAACAAATAAGTAATTTTAAAATAGATCTTTACATGATGCATAGCTACAAACAACAATTACATTCTTGTAAATTTTCTCAAGATGAGAAATACATAGCGGTTGCACTTGAGGGTGGTGATATATCTGTAAGTTCTTCCATTTCTACTTCCATGAATTATGTATAAGTTGTAACAAACTTAGTCTTTCTTAAAATATTTCCCTAGAAGCAAGTTAAATTTGTTTTACTTTAAATGCAATGAAAAATAATAAAAGTTTTGTAGATATACATTCTTCAAAACACTTGCTACTTTGTAATTTAAATCAAATTCAAATTACGGTTGTTTTACGAGTCAATTATTTATTGATGTTTAATACGACGTTTCGGTGATTATTTTAATGCCCTTTTCAAGTCTTGTTATCCTTTCAAGTCTTGTTATCCTTTCAAGTCTGTAAACATATACATTCAAAAATATTGTCACGTAGGCGCTGGCTACTATGATGAAAGATAACAAGACTTTAAAAGAGCGGTAAAATAATCGCCGAAACATCGTTATGAACATCAATAAAGAATTGATTCGGAAGACAACCGAAATTTGAATTTAATTTGAAAAGTTTTGTGGATTTTCCTTGTAATTTTATTATGTACGTTTGGTTTATGATTTAAAACTATAACCTTATTAAAACATGAACTTAGATTGAATAATCATTAAATAGGAATTTTTAGAGAAAGAAATTCTGCAGAAAAGTTTGAATTGAGAATAAATTTTTTTAAATATTTTGTCTAAGAATATAAGAGTAGAAAACACTAACGAACAACTCATTAAATTATTTAAAATTTTATTTTATTAATCTCTTCAAGAATTCCATTAAATATTTTCTTATTTTACATTTCAGATAATCGATGTATTTATGCAACTTGAATTAGGGAGACTTAAATTGCATGGTACCACCGTTAGCCAGTTTCACTGGTCGCCTATTACAGTAAATACCCCGATTCTACTCTCTGTGAGCAGCGATGAATTAGTTTGGTGGAATGTATCATTTCTGAAGAGTTCTGACAAAAGCCAGAATCGGCGTAGTCGCATGGGTTTTTCCCGTAGTACTAGCAATCCGAATGTTAGCTTAAGTCCGCGCTCTAGCTACAAAATACCAAACAGCAAAAGTGCTGAAATGTCTGCTGTAAGCGAAGCGATTGAAATGCTGAGCTTCAACCTTGCCGATTTCTGGACTCGTAAATTAGCGAAAAATGGTGATAGCGACCGACCTTCTTTGCTGGGCTGCGTGCAACTGCCATCTACCTGTACCGATAAGGTTAGAGTTTGTGTGTCTGACGACTTCTCAAAATTTCTTACTGTAGATATCCATGGTACAGTCAGTAATTATACACTTTTTGGGAATTTGATTTTGTAGATTGAGTTTCTTTCGTAAAACGTGGAACTCATTAATATTATTTTATACGCTACTTAAGGTTGTACTATGTACTACTTCAGGTTGTAAAAAATGGACGTGCTGTACTTTGCTAGTTACTTTGAGATGTAGCAATTTTAATTTTGCTCGTGCCATATTTTTATTATCGTTAATTTACTTTATAATTTAATTAAGTTTACAATTTAGGTTTTACAATTATCTTCAATATTTCTCGACATTCGAACGTGCCTAAATCCTTTTTATTTAAGCGTAAAATATGCTTACTTTTAAAGATTCTGTAGAAAGTTCTAGGTTCAAAATGTATGTGTGAAAAGAAAAACAAAATAGTTCATTTTATTTCTTTAAATTATAAACATTTTTTACAACGTTTTTATTGACAAGAACGTAAGATTTTTAAATATTTTTATTACATATGTCATACTTTTTTGATACTAAGAAATTCTACTTAAAAACAATTTTAGAACATTAAAAGATCTCTAAAAGCATGTGATGAAAATTTCTTGAACAATTTTATATATATTTTTTTTAAGTAAGTGTAGTTTAAGACATTGCTTATTCTCCTTTTTAAATTAGTTATTCAAAATATTTTTACTTTCTATTATGTTAATTGTTGAAACAAAATTAAAATATGTACATCTCAAAGTAACTAAATACACAATACTGATATGTGTAAAAAAAGTAAACATAGGATATGAACAATATTCTGACAAAATTCTATTGTGATATTGCAATAGCAATTTTTACTGTCGTCAGAAAAAGATCAAGTTATGAACATTTTAGATAATACTTTGTTGAATGCATTGAAGAATGTGATTATTGAAAGTGAAAATTTTTTAATTGTTACCAAGTTAGTAAAATGTAGAGATAGTCAACATTTTATACACAGTCATTTACACTGTATTTTCATTTTCATTTTTTTTTTTTTTTTTTTTTATAGAAAAAATGTTGACCTTATAAGTAATTGTGATCAAATTATTTAAATTTTTTAGGAATTTTAATGTATTTTGGAACAAAATTTAAAAAGAAAAGTATGAAGGACTTGAAAGCAAATTTCTGCCATTTTGATATAAGGTTGATTTATGCAACATTTATGCAAATGACCAGTAATGAGATTATAATTTTATATTTGACAATGATATGTAATAATGGTAGTCTCATTTTATTTGATTAACAAGATTGCATAGAAAATAGCTTTGACCCCGAGATTCAGTTAAAAATTTTCACTAGCATGTGAATATTTCTTTTAAAAAATATTTTCCCGATAATTTTAAGATTTTTAGTTAAATAATAAAAATTATTGCTTAGAAAATTGATGTTTCAAAGCTCAGCTACTCTTTTTGTAGGTCCAAAACAACATTTTTTATAACTATCAATTACTTATATAGTGTAAAGACGAAACTTGAGGCATCAAAAAAGTAATAAACTTTACTTCAATTATGCTAATGATATAAAGATAAAGTAATAAGCAACTTATTTTAAGAATAAAATATCTTTTCATATATCTTATCAGAATATTTAACTGTTATGTAATTTATTAAATATTTCAGTTAAATGGTGTAGTATATTTAGTATATAACATATTTAATTAACATTTTTTCTTTCAAAAATTTTTATATAATTATATAAGTATAAATATTGCACTTAATATGTAATCAAAATTATTAAATCTTATCTCCCAATAAGATGTAATTGTTTATCATTATAATCTGGAATACTTTTGAATAAGGTATGACTCAAGTTTCAAGAAGTTAAGTTTATATATCATTAATACAAAAGATTATAGATTAATAATTTTATAATTTTAAGATCTATGAGTAAAACTTTCTTCATTAAATTGAAAATTATACGAGTAATTTAATAATATAGTAATTGTAAATATGTTAGAAAATTAAAAAAAAAAGAAAAGAAAAAATGGTGCCTTAAAATATAATAGTACTGCTGAATATTTAATTCAGGCAATATTATGAGATCTCAATTGCATTTTTTACTTTAAAATTTCTTTTATACTTTTAATTTAACCTCATCACAAATGATCTGAAGGTGTGTAATGATAAAAAATTTGATATATGACTGATGACTTTAATATCGGTTTTTAATTTTTGAGATTCTTTATGGCATTTGTTTTAATAATATAATAATTTTCATGAGAATCTTTGTACCTTTTTATACAATAATTGTGTATGTTTATAGATTCTAATGAGACACATTCTATATATTGTGATAAAGAATTCCTGATTCTGCAACGAGTTTATTTTACTGCGTTGCAATAATTCATGGGAATGTGTAATAGTTATTGTAATTGCATTTATGAATAGGAGATTTTGCTAAGCTAAGCTATTAAGCACAATTTTTAGTAAACTTTTGTACTAAAATATTATATATGTACCTATATATTTTATGCCAATATTGTAAATGAATTTGTTATGTATTACAATCATTTTTAAGAGAAAAACAATAAAAAAAATCATGTACATAAACTTTGTCAAAAGTTCATTCAACTCCATTTTAATCCAAAGAATAAAAAGTGACAATGCTGTACTATATATATATATA
>UELV01150702.1:0-22414 GCA_900490015.1 Megastigmus stigmatizans
GGTCTAATCAATATTAATGGGCAATCAGATTGCCCTTGTTTATAATCACCCCCGTAGAATCTGAAATAAACTTATATTTAACCCTGAAAAAACATATATTAGTAAAGGACAATCTGATTGCCCCCACCACCCAAACGCCCTACGTTTCGAGCTCGCTCCGGCTCCTCCTCAGGGACAAATTTTATAGACATTACAGTAATTTTTATTTATTTTTATAATCATTAATCAACTAAAGAATAGTTTTCTTTAAACTATAGGTTGCGTATTTCTTTACCAACTTTCTTCGCATCGACGTTTAAAGTATTTATGTATTTCATACAGGGATAGACAGGAATGGTAAGGAAAATAAAAAATATTTCCTACAGATTATTTATTTTAAATCAATCTAGGTATAATGTTTTTTAGATAATGTTTATTTTTTCGCGAGTTCATTTGATAAAGGATAAACAAACAACTAATTACTATGTTCGATGTAGCGATATTATTATAATATTTAAATCGCTTATAACAGTTTTAAAGATATTTATAATGATTTCCGATTTAGCATTATTTACAAGTATACATATAAATATTCATGTGTAATGAATCGGCATATGTAATACAACTGTTTACATGATATGTAATTATGTATTTTAAAATAAACACATATCTTTAAAATCAATGCTATGATAATTAAATGCACAAGAATCAAAAATAATATTTGAATAGTTCAAACAGCGATCAGTTACAATATATTTCCTATTAAAAATAATTATCACTGCATCTGGTCTTTGGAGTCATCGTAAATTAAGCATTTACTTTATCTGGTATATTCAATTAGATTCAATGAATTGGATTCAAATTTGATGCTCATTAATAATGCTAATAGTATTGGTTGACAATCCAGATAGCAGTACATATTATGTAATTTATCGAATATAATGGCATTTATCGAAAAATCTTTAAATAGTAATTTGAATATCGTGGCGCTTTGATTCGGCTTCGTGCTGTATGGTAATTCAGGTTAGTAACCTAATGACTAAGGAATAAATTTTTTTTTATGATCCGATTGTCTATGTATCTATTATTCTTGGGTGATTTCTAGTCATTATACAATTTAGGAAAGTATTATAATGAATGTTAATCGCGATTAAAATTTTCTAATCGTTTCATACAAATAATAATTTTTATGTGAAAGAAAACAGTTTATTTCCGAGGTATTTGTTTCTTGAATTTTATGCAAATGTTAAATAGTATTTATAACGTTCTTTGTTTTGATATTTTAACTTATATTATTTGATATTTAAACTATTTTTAACAATTCTTTTGATAAATAAGCTCAAGATTCGTAAAACAGTGAAGATGCAAAATCCAATTAAAAAATTTATAACGATTACATCCGAAACCAAGCCTGTTTTCATTCGTTGACCAATCAAGCATCCCGATAATAACTATACCTAGAAATATCGCGCTCGCGAATCCTTTAAAATCAATAAGACGCGCACCTCATCGCTCGAGCTTTAACGAACTCTCGCTTTTCATGAAATTATAACGAAACTGACCTAGGCCCATTTAACATCGAGGCACAAAGTAGGTTGAACGCCCCCCAAGAAAGCACCGCACCTTCGCGCGAGCGCGGGCATAATAAGTATGCACCGTATATACACAGAGAGCCTGAGTAACGCAGCTCTCGGCAAGTGGGGTAACTGTATTGCCGCTCTGGAGCAGCAGCACCAGTCTCCTCCGTTATTGTTGTCGTTATCGGCGAAAAGAGCTTGCGAGAGCCGGGCCGAGGCCTCAAATCCCGCGCGCACTTACTTACGCGACCGAGCTATACTGCTACAACCCCCCGGCGGTGAAGAAGTATAGATAGGCAGGCGTGTACAGCGAGGCTCGTAGCTATGTATATAAGACGACGAGAAAGCCCCGAGAGCGAGCGCGCATCAAGCCAAGAGTACTAGGAGGAACGCGGCCTGCGCCGGTAGCTTGTTAATTATTAATCAGCATGTTTAATTCATATTGCGCGCGCGCGAGAGCCGGCTGTTTGTTTCCTTGATGCGCGGCACTAAGGTTCCGTACTTAGTTGCGGCCTAGGCTTAAACCGCAGCCGCCGCCGCCGCCGTGCCGCATTGTGCTGCTGCTGCTCTTGCAAACAAGCTAGAAAGAAAAAGTGAACGGAGGGGGGAAAAATGAATTAAAGAGATCGCAAGTGATCTGGACGTTTAGGTATTCTCTCGGAGCTTCCTCTACACCCATGCACTGCACGAGTCTGATCCCACGAGTAGGAATCTCCTCTGGCCATAGCTGCCATAGAGCTATGCTGCTATAGGAACTTTATTCAACTCGTGCACTCGATGCACACTCGCTGCAAGGTCGCACTGCCCCGCGCATATTATCGTGGCTTTGACGAGGCGAGCTCCTTTTCTGCCTGCGTACATTGTATATATAAGCATCGTCGCCGTTAAGACGTCGATGCTGCTGTGAGATACCGCTGCTGGAACTGGTGGTGCGCATTCAAATTTACCTAGTGCTCTCGACGATTTTTGCCTCCTCGACGCGGTGCGAATTGCATATGTATAGGATGTGCAGAAGCATCCTCTGCACGTGCAGCGTCCGACTCCTTTTCTTTTCTTCTCTGCAGAGACGAGAGATCTTGATTAACCCTTTCGATTGTCTTTGAGTACTCCACATTTGATAGATAAATTATGTACTTGTCTCGCTTTGTTATTTCGAAAAGTTTGATAAATATCTTTTTTTAGCGGAAAATGTTCATCGTAAATCTTTTGTACCTCGATTTCATGACACTTGGTTTAGGCAATCGGGGATAAATTAAAAAAGATGTAATAAAAGTTTGATCAAAGGTGATGTCTTACACTACTCGCTACACATCTACTTCCCGATACTTAATTATCGGTGCGAAGAGTCCTAAACAATTCCAAGTGCTTCATATATTTGCTCAACGGTCTTTTATTTCACTTTAGGAAAAGTTTTCCTATTTACTAGCAATATCTACAAAAATGACATTCACTCCGAAGGATTAAAGTTTTTTCATACGAAGGCAAGGCTGCACGTACCTATCTAAAATAACATTGTTTTATCTTTTTTGGAGCAAGTTAACATTTTATTTGTTCTAAAAGGATATAAAATTTATCATCGACCGCATTTGTCACATTTATACGATATAAACACAAATATACAACCTCTTTTTTTATTTCACCCGAACGATACCTTAGCTATAGTCTGAGAATAAATTTTATAAAACGGTTTCATTTTATTCTCGCAACTACATCACGCATAACTAGCAAATATATAAAAGCAAACATATATAAGTAGAGCCTTAAATCAGGGCCATAAAAAGTACGAGCGCCGGTGCGGCAGAAAAAAAAGCCTCGAGAAAGATTGACGGCGTGGCAAGGGCAACAAAGAGAAATATAGTGAGGTTCGTGGAGAAGAAAAAAAAAAGAGAGAGAGAGAGAGAGAGAGAGAGAAGAGGAGAGAAAGCGAGGAGACTAATCTATTACAAAGAAATCCATAAAAGTGGGAGAACGATATCCCTAATGAAGTCCGGGGGATCCGGTCAATTGTATCGAAGTGGGTATATATAGCAACCTCGGGGTGTACTCTGTACACAGTGGCAGTAGCGACAGCATCGAGATCCTGCAAGGGACGTATAGGTGACGCGCAATCGTTAAACCCCTATACCGTAAGGCCTGTATACATATATATAGGTGCAGGCGACGCGTGTTTGTGTGCTCGACATTTTATGTATTGGGGGGAGGAGGGGGCGGGTGCGCTCTCCTCGCTCGGGGGTGTTTATGGGTTTATTATACGAGCTGTAGTCTCGGGGCCGCGTGCGACCCGCGGATGGGCGACGCGAGCGTGCAACCAGAAGAACTACCGTTTCTTCCTTCGGCTTTACTCTCTCTCTCTCTTCCTTTCTCTCTCTCTCGGTTACGCTCGTCTATAACACGCGCGGGACCATAAAAAATATCCATAGAGTGAAAATAAATCTAGCGGCGCGCGCGCGGACCGAGCCGGCCGCCCCTAACGCGCGGTAATAGAAACGAATGCGGCGAGGGAATATAGAAGAAAAAAACGTGAGAGAGCGGAGAGTATTACGGGATGAAGAATAGTTGTGTTTATATACGGTATATATAATTTGCGTGTTGCACGCTTTGACGAGAGACGACGTAAGTGTGTCTGATCGGGAGTGGACCGTGTGGAATCGCTGCATCCGAGGGAAAAACGTAGTATATGACCGATGTGATTCCCACTGGTTATGTATAATCTAGTTTATGACCGATATGTTAAAACATTTTGCTTTTCATATACTCGTTACGCGCTTCTTCATTTGCTAAACGTTCATTTTGCAAAAAAATATACATAATTTGGTCTATAACGGAAAAGTATAATATGTATTTGCTGTAAGAATGAAATCAACGCAGGATATGGAAACTAATGACAATCTGATAGCAAACTTCTAAACTAGGTGTTCATTCTGACTCAAAACAAATAATTTGGCTGATTAATAATAAAGCTATTTTCAAGGTGCAACTATAATCCCTTGTCTCAAAGTAGATTTATACAAAAGAGGAATAAACGGTCATATTTTGAAAAGAAATTTCATTATTTCACAAGACCGTGCAATAGATTTTTAATTACCTTTCTCAAGCTCATATCTATGTAAATGTTTTTGGAACAATTATTACTCTAAACAGTTTTAACTGAAAACCTTATTAAATGTGATTTTAACCTATAAGAGTAAAAATATAAGTAATAATCTTACCTTACCTTCTTCATCTTTCCATGTCTAGTTTCCCGATAAAATAACACAATATCTACAAAAATTGATGATAATGAGTTAAAACAACGTAACGATAAGCTAAAGAATTTATGTTGGATAAGAATTTTCCAATCAAGAAAGAGTATAAGCGATATTCGATGGAGATTTAGCGAATCCGATAAAGTATACAGTTTTTCCTTTTGTCTGCTGGGGAAGATATCCGTGGAAGGAAAACGTTATTGAGTGCTGCTTGTTGACGGAACGAGAGAACGAAGGGAACGGGGAGCACAAGCTCGCTGTAGAGGGAGCCTCAGAGAGAGCGAGAGCGAGAGAGAGAGGGAGAGAGAAAAGAAGAGAGAAATCGAGCAAAAGAGGGTCGCACCGAGTACCAGGGAAAAAGAGCGCGAGGAAGATCGCACAGAGGCAAAAGAGCGAAAGAGAGAGAGAGAGAGAGAGAGAGAGAAAGAGAGAGATGGAGCTCGCCGTTCTCTCTTACAGAAGGTCTGAGTTCATTGCGCGAGTCATCAGTATCCATAAGCGATGAGTTACCCCCGCACGTCTTGCTCACCCTCTCGACTCCCTCTCTTTCCCTCTGAAGGTACATCCTCGGCTCTAGCCGGGCAAAGAGGCTACCTATATCTATACACCTACAAGCTAGAGAGTCAGAGAGAGAGAGAGAGAGAGAGAGAGAGAGTTGGACCAAGTAGAAAAGGAAGAGGGGAAGGGGAGTGGAAAGGGGGGGGGGCGAGGGGGAGGCCAAGGGGAGTACGGCTGGGTGGGCACCTGGTTTCGTTGTTCGCTGCGCAGCGCGCACACACCCTTTCTTCGAGCTTCGGGGGCTCGCGCACGGGTGGCAGTAGGAGGAGGAGGAGGAGGTGGCCGGGGAAAGGACGACTACTAGCACGACGAGAGGGCGGATAGCGCATAGCACTAAAGAAGGGAAGGAGGAGGCAGCGGCAGCAGCAGCAGCAGCAACGCCAGCCTGATTTTCTTAGGTCAACGTATAATGAAGTCTTGGGCTATAGGGTGCTGATGGTGCTCTTCTCTCTCCCTCTCGTGTGTATATAGTGCACACCGCGGGCGCGGACACGAAGAGAGAGAGAGAGAGAGAGCGAGTATAAGCAGTAGCAGCAAAAGCAGCAGCCCCTTCCAGAGCGACGGCGGCTGGCTCACTTTGGCCGACCTCCTCCTCCTCCTAGAAACCCCCCTTTTAGACCAATCCACGATCTTCCCCGGCGACGTCGAGGACCAACCGCAACTCGCGGAGACGAGAACCTTCCGGAAGGAGTGCACTCTTGCTCTTTCCTCTCTCTTTCTCTCTCGCTCTCTCTCTCTCTCTCCTTCTCGATCGCTCTAGCAGCTCCCTCAACATATATGCAACTGGCTATGCGGCGTCTGCAGAAGCTAGCGGTTGTGCTGCACCAAGGCCGCATATATTCTCTCTCCTTCCCACTTTTCTTGCAGCGAGGCCCGACCTCGAAAAGATCCCAGGGACCGGAGAGGGCGAGTGGCTTCGCCTCTTCTCCTATGCGGCAATCCCTGCCTGGGCGCGAGATTCCGTTGCGGTTACACTGCGGGAGCCCTGCCCTGCTCTCTCTCTCTCTCTCTCTCGCTCTCTCTCTCTCTCTCACTGCTCTCCGGATTTAATAAAGACTGCACCCCTTTTTTGGCTGCCGGCGCTCTTTCTCTCCCGCGCGCTCGCACCAATTTTCAGATTCAATTAAGTCTGCCAGGAGCCGATACTCGAGTTCGTTCGTTCGTTACGGAGGCGCCGAATGGTTAGACTCTGTGCGAGAGGAAAGTCTTGCGAGTCTTTCATTATTTAGTACCAGCCGCTGGAGAATATCATTATGACACACACCTCTTGCGGAGAAATTTCATTTACCCTGGGAGCTTAGAATGTTTTACTTCGTGCGGTTCTCGTACTTCGTTATTCTCGTTTTGCTTTAGCTAATTTCGTGATTTTTTTTTTTTGAAGCCAGAGGCGTTGTAGTTCGCGGTCTGCTGTTTTAGATATATTTTGGTTTTTGGTTACGAATTTTTTACTGCATAAATGAATTGCTGTAGTTTGAAACGTAAAAAATATACGATAAAATCACATTTATATTTGTAGTTCCTAAAATGCATGATTAATATCATGCCTGTAAATTGTGGCTATTCTTGCGATAATAGCTTTAACTCTTTAAAAAACTTTAAATTTTAGATGATAACAAGAATTTTAATTAAAAATTTTCATTTTTTACTACTATTTCTAGGATTTTTATAATAATTCCAGTACAATCCCATTGACATTAATGTTCTTTGAAGTTCGTTGGTACTAAAAATTTAAGAAGTTAACATTTTAATGATCAAATTTTAATACTAATATTTATATTGCATCGTAAACGATTTTTCCGTTATGGTAATTTAAATGCGATTTAATACAACAAAAACTACTATATTAAACATATTTTTACCCAATGACTGACTATTGATATTTGTTGAAATTGGATCAATTTTATGTTCAAACACTCTTATTTGTCATCACTAAAATATTCAAATAAACTCGCCAAAAGCGATTTGCACCTTAAACACCTTAATACTAACAGTTTTTTTTCTATATATCAGAAATATCTAAGATTAACCGCAGCTCCATTCTCTCATTCAAAATTCTACGAACTTGGCACATTATTCGAGTCCGATCCTAGAAACTCCCAAGGGTCGATGCCGATATATATAAATACCCTCGATGTATTTCCGAAGCACGTGATGTCATTGCAAAAGTTAAGAAAGCGAACGGCCATCTCGAGTTTTCCGCGCTCTCTCTCTTCATAGCGAACCAAGAGAAATGAACCAGAGATATGAAGGGTGGCAAAAAAGTGGCAGAAGGGAAGAAGGAAAAGAATCAACGATCGGCAATATAGCGAAGGCCGTTTAGACGCGCGCGGCAAGAGCAACACGAGACACATACTCGCCACAGAGAGTCGTAATCCCGTATGATTTTCTCGTTATGCCTCGTCGAGTTTTCGAGTCGCGTAGACGGCAAAAGACATACTTATTGCTTGGACCATAGAACCGCGTGCACACGAACCAAACATCACGAAAAGAAAAAAAAACACACACACAGAGAGAGGAAGAAAAAGCAGTAGCAGCAGCAGCAGCAGAGAAAATAAAGCGAAAAAGCCTGAAGATCAAAACGAGGATGTGGATCCTCGATGGGTGGTCAAAGAGAGAGAGAGAGAGAGAGAGAGAGAGAGAGAGAGAGAGAGAGAGAGGGAGAAGCGAAACGATGGCCGAAAAGCGATGTTCTCGAGGAGCAACGGGGCGTGATGGAAAAATTGCCTCGATGTAAAAACATGAGGGCCGCCGTCTTGGGCAGCGAGCATCGGCCGTCCACGTCCACACTCAATAAAAACGAGCCCCGGGTGGCGTCGGCAGCAGCAGCAGCAGCAGCTCTGGCCAGATACGCGATCTCTCCGCGCCTAGGAGAGCTCGATGCCCGACTTCCCATTCCCTTGACTCTCTCGCCCTCTTCTTCTCCCGGTGCTTTCGCCACTATATAGGTGCAGCTCGCGCTCGGTCAGATATTGCGGAACCGAGGGAAAAAGGAAGGAGAGCGAGAGAGCGAGAAAGAGAGAGAGAGAGAGAACCGCGGGTCAGCCATCGAAACCTCCCTCTCTTGCGCCCACCCGCGGAACCGACTTCCACCGCGGCGGGCAATAATAAAAAAATATACGACCCCGTGCGGCCAACACACACACACACGCACACACCCTCGTGGCTTACATAGGGTAAGAAGTGCGACAGAGAGAGAAAGAGAGAGAGAGAGAGAGTGATACTCGAGTAATACTGACTCGCTCCAAATTATACTTCGAGACCGGCTCTAAGTGATCGCATTTCCACATAGACGAGCTGCCCTGATACGATATGAAAGACTACCTCTCTCTCTCTCTCTCTCTCTCTCTCTCTCTCCCTTGTACAAGCGGGGGTGGTCCAGTCAAGAGAGAGTAAGAGAGAGAGAGAGAGAGAAGCAGAGGGAAGAAGCGAGGAAAAAAAGATGCGCGGCTACGTCTTCTTGGGGGTATTATCGGGATATTTTCGGAGCCTTTACGATCTCCGCCTTTATCCAAGGCTCTCTCGTGGCAAGGGAACGCATAATAAAAAAAAAAAAAGAAAACTGGGAGCGAGGATGAAGGAGAGCCAAGCTGGTCTGCCTTTATGATTTGGGATTCGAGAAAGGAGAGGAGCTGAGACGAAATGTGGATGTAACGCTTTCTGCCTCACTCCCTTTCTCTGAATCTTAATTCGCGCGCACGTGTATGCGTGCGGTCGAGTGGGACGAGGGCCATGCGAAGCTTTTCGCGTAACAATGTCATATAACAAACATTATTATCACTTGGAGAGAACGTCCTGGATGCTGTGAAAAAAAGAAGGGAAGATCGGTGGATTTGAGGGATGGTTGGAGGATCTTTGATTTTTAATGACAGAAGGATGGTAGTGTTGATAGTGTTGACGGACTGCAATAATTCTTTTTTCATTTTTCTCGGTTATTGGCAATTTTTTTACTACGTAATTTGTTTATCATTTTCTATATTTATGCTTACAATGTAATACCTATATGAGAAGTAAAACTAGTCCAATTCCTTCGTCGAGAATAAATTTCGTTATGTAACATATTTTTGCATTTCCCGGACTTCTCTTTTAAAGCCTTACGTCAGCGTAAGCTTTTTTATACCAAAATTGAATATTATATTTATAATCGAAAGGAAATAAAATTTTTAAATAAGAAATTTATTACTAGGAAAAAAAACTTTACCTCTATGTTTCGCAAAAATGTTGAAAATCCTGCTCCTTGATTACATTCAGCATCCAAAATAAGACTTGGTAGATCTGTCATCTCAATCGACAAGTATTTTTCACGGAATGCAAAGTGTCAAATTACAAATGAGTTTTTACACGGAAAAAAGCTTACCTGATCCAAGTAATTGTACGTTTGTTACCCAAAGATTTACTGTACGTGTAAGGAAAATGAATCCAATGAACATATGCAATGAAGCTAACCTGTCATAAGAAGCAGTATTGATTAGGTTTACAGATGCACAAAGACCATAGCCTAACCAGAAACTGCATTTCTTTTTTAGACAGGGGGTATTGAACGATCTGCAACGTGCGCAGTATCTTCCACTTTCAAAGAACGAATAAAAACACTGATGAATTTAAATAAAACTATACTCTTGGAAAGGCGGACTTTAATTTGACTTTTAAACATGACGAGTTCTTAAAAGCGACAGGTTGTTTGTTCACAGTAAAGTAGCTTTTAAAAGTGACAGGTTATTCGTTCAGAGTAAAGTAGTCACAAAAAAAAACTTACTTTTAATTTAATTAGAGTGGCGATTTGAAAGTCTCCTCCCTTTGGTCAGAATTAGTTCTTCTGACGTCAATCAACATATTGTTTTCAAGATGATTTAAGAAGTGACAATATATAGAATTGATATACATATAATAGAAATCAATTTAAATGTAATTGTCCTGCATTTACGCTAATGTATTAAAATGCTTATATCTATAAATATTACCTGATACTGCTTATGAAATCCTGCTGTATAGGAAATCATGTATCAACAATTTTAAAGATTTACTTTGAACAAATTTATTTATACTGAGTTGAATTTAGTTAACTATTTAACATTAGTAATACATAATTACAGTTAAAAGTTCGGGATAATCAATTATTGTATAATATATTTTTTACGCTATACTTGCTGTCTACATAGTAATAACATTATAGTTTCTAAAAATTCAGTAAACAGTTAGTAAAAATGAACAGAAATAAAATAACAATTTAATAACTATGAATTTTTTGTATAATCTAAATATTTTACATGTAAGTATATTTATGAATCTTATATTACAAAATTAAGCTCGTAAGTCAATGCTTCATCTCAATGTATCATCGAGGCACCATGTATCAATGAAGCCAAATAGTCATTTTTTTGGAAAATTCATTTCGTTTAAATATATTCCAATATAGATCTTCGTTTAAATAAAACGAAAGGCATAATAGAAATGATTTTTAAAAAGCCAACCCATTAATATAACATAAATATACGTATAAAATTCAGCTACAGTGTATCCAAGAGCGAAAATACAATATCTCGCAGCACATTCGTTACAGTTAGCGCTATCTCCTTCGCGGGTCTGACGGAAAATAATTGTGCAAAAATCTATCTGCGCAGATTTCACATATAAAAGCCATCTCTTTCCTTTCTCTCTCTCTCTCTCTCTCTCTCTCTCTTTTACTGGAGCCCCTTGCAGTCAGCAGCAGTAGTTTAGGGGGTTCACCGGGAGGCCCCCCCGAGGAAGAAAAGGTGATCCATTCGTCATAATATAAAAATGGATGTGACAGCCTTATCTGCGGCCATTTCCTGCAGTCGGGGGCCGCTACGAGAGCTCACTTGTCACTATACCGGAGGTAATGATCATTACTGAGGTCGCTCTCCTCTGCCGCAAGGCGCAAGTAGTGAGAGGCGAGATACCGACAGACCAGCAGCGCACCATAGCGCCGGGCTCGGGAAGAGAAGTGGCCTGGCTCGGAGAGGGAGCTGTTACGACGACCAAGTTACACCGCGAGCTCGGAGAAAAAGAGAAAAGTGTAGGAAAATGAAGAAAAAGAGCCGAGGAAAGAAGTAGCGAGCGTGAGAGGGAAAGAGAGGATGGAGGTGGAATTCAATGATATAGAAGAGCTGCGTATATATAGAACTTCCCCTTCTGGCGGTCGCCGTCACAGACTCGCACCAGTACAGCAGGGGTTGCGAGGACAGTCAAGATGGCGGTTGCTATATAAAAGAGAGGGACTTTCCTCTCCCTCTCCCTCTCTCTCTCTCTCTCTCTCTCACTCCCTCTTTCAGTCTCACTCGCCTCTCCACCTTGGGTTTATGTGTCGTAATAAATGGTAATTTAAAACAGCGAGAACTAACAATTTCTTTTCTTTATTTCTCTCTCGCCCTCGGTGGCTGCGTGGGCTGCACAGCTCGCAGAAAGATTCAGCTCGCGAAGCTATCTCCTCCCTCCTCTCTCCTTGTGTCTTTCTTCTGCCCGCAGTCCATCGCACGTGTGTGCGAGCGCTCCGAGGATACTTATGACGAAGCTAACTCATACACACGGATGTGTGGGCGCGTGCGCGCGCTTATTTACACTGGTGCACGCGTTCGAGAGGAAAAAAAATACTTGAAAGTTCCTTATGGTAGGTGGAGAGAGGAGCGAGAGAAGAAGGAGGAGAAGCGAAAATAGCACTGAGGGGATTTAGTTTTCATTTTGCTGCGTGTATATTCCTTTTCTTGCTCGCGCGCGCGCGCCTAAGAGGGTGAGCTTGTGGAATTTTCAAGAAATCTTGCTGGATATAAAAGAAGGAATATATATACTTCTTTCTTATAAAAAGGACTTCTTTATAATTTTTCACTTTATTTTTGGAACTTTTCCGTTAAAGAAATCTGCGCAAAGTCAGAGTCTCGTTGTGCATTATAGGTGATCATTACTTTGTACATTATACAATTTTTACTCTGTTCCACCTGGTACTGCAAGCTTTTGGAAATGGTAAGATATGTAACGCTCTATTGAAAAAATTATGTTATAAATTATAAAAATGTACAAATATCATGATATTATTTTTCAGCATGTGATAATAGTTTTTCTTTTATATTAAAGACGTAGCGATTTTTCAATTATTTATATAAGACATATTGATACCCCTTATAGAAGTATTGACACTGAAAAAGTACATGAACAGCTTGTACGATTTTGAAAAATATTACATTTTGGAGAATATCAAATAATGAGTTGACATACTTCTTTAAAAGAACTATACGTTAACTTTCTTTTCTTCTTAAGTTCATCGTAATCATATAAATGATAATAAACAAGTGCTGCTAATACTTGTGGCATCAAAAAATATATACCACATCGAATTACAAATAATATTCTCACAATCGATAAATCTCGAAAAAAAAAGAAAAAAAAACTAAAAAATGGAAAAAGAAGCTCACGCCGTGGATTTTACTTACGACACAGCGCAATACGTCGGCACATACGTGGGAGGGCAAGAAAAAGGTGCGAAATGAAGGGAAAAAAGGAGAGGAGAGCCACGAGCGCGGAATAAGACGAAAACGAGGGCAGGCGAGGGAGGGAGGCAACCTCATATAAAGAGATATGTGCCGCGGAATAACATTACCATTAGGAGATATAGTTTAGCGAAGGCGCACCGTAGCCCCAGATGAAATGAGATACTGCGGCTGAATCATGCATGAGCGCCAAGGTATACGCGGCCGGGCGCACGATTCGCCACCTCGTACCGGTCGAGCTTATAGGAGAGCAGCAGCCCTTCCTCTCTCACACACCTATCTCTCTCACTCTCTCTCTCTCTCTCTCTCTCTCTCTCTCTCTCTCTCTCTCTCTCTCTCTCTCTCGCCATCATCGTCTTCCTCGTCTTCTTTCAGTTATATTCCTCGGCGTCTCTCTTGCGCACACTTTTTCTCACTCGGCGCGCGAGGGCCGAACCCTCCGCGCCGCACCGAGGAAAGTGAATATGCTACAATATTCAAATGTGCGCGCCCGCGCGACACTTTATTAAACGACTTATTTGCATCGTATATATCCTCTGTGCGCCGGCAGCCAAAGGAGCGGTGCTCCCGATCCCGGTTAACGATAGCCCGGCGCGATGAAGGGGAAAATTGCCAGAAATATGTGTAATAGGTGACCCCCCCTCCCCCCCTCCCACAACCCACAACCCAGGCCGCCGCGCCCGTTTTTTTTCCTCGTTTTTCTTCGCTTCCACTTCTTCTTCTCCGTCGCTGCTATATAGGTATGTGGTTGTAGTTCGCGGAGGTCATAAATTTTAATCGGCCCGGGACGGAAGACTTGCTTTGCTGCCTATATCATACTGCGGGGTTGCATGTATATATAGGTAGAGAGGTTGTTAGAGTAGCGCCCTCGCGCTGAGGCTTGTTTATTATTGACACGAGCTGCTTACCGATAAAATCTGCCGTTGTACGTAAATTAGACTCTTGAATCTAATTAGCTACGGGTGCACGTGTGTGTATATGGGTAAAGGTATGTGTGTGCAAGGAACAAGAGGTATAAGAGAGTCTTTGCGCTCGCTCGCTCGCACACACGCGCGCGCGCTTAACAAACAGCTTCATTTCGCGGCCGCACGATGTACGATGTTAGGTATACACAGTGATAATTTGGAATTAATTTTTCGTAATTTCTCGACGGTAGAGGATATTTACTGGGTTATTCATGTGTTGTTACAATCACAGTCGATAACAAATATCTTATGATTACGTTCGATAACTATTTTACAGCAGCACTGGTATTATGGTTATTTATTTTTATAGTTCAGCTGTATTTTTGTTTAGTAGAATATAATAGATAGTTTGCGATAATAATTTTTTATACATAAGTTTCGGATGTGATATAAAATTTAAAGCTTATTCGGAATATCATTGCATTTCAGTGATCAATTTAAATAGAAAATAGTAATAAACTGAAGATCATGTGGGATCTGAAATTTAGTGTATGAAGATAAAAGTAAAAGCATTTAAATATTATTAAATAGCGATGTCGACAACATCATCGGCCACCTGGTGCAATAAAACATTATTTTTCAAAAGTATAGAAAAAATCCAGAGCAATCTTTCGAAGAAACTGTTAGTATCAGGGAACTTGTCTGTTCCGACATATACACTTTGAAAGGCTGTAGAGCCAGAGAATTTTGCACCAGTCTTCCTGGACGCGGTCATTGATGCACTAAAGTAGCGGTAGACATGCATTTTTATATTTATCCAGGTGCACTTAATAACACAAAACTTGCATTACTTGGAAAGTATATAAAAGTTATTTTCATCTTTAATAAAGAACAATTCTCAGAATATTCTCTTTGGATAAGAGTAAATTTCTTAAATACATACACATACACACACACACAGCCACAAATGCATAGATTTACACACACGCACTTACACACAGCACACTCTTATACATAGTTCACAATAAAACACACGATAACAAATTTCATGAAAAGCGAAGATTTTTTGGATCGTTACGATTCCAGTGGATAACACTGTAGGCGAAATTATTTATATGACTCTGAAGTACAGTATTAAAAATGGTTTGTCTGTCACAGCCATGACTAACTTGTTTAATCTGATCAATACTTTATTCTCAGAAGTCATTTTACCTGATTCGCGGTAAATGATCGATGAGTTATCTAATTCAAAGTCTGGTCTACATTTCTATGTAGAGTGTTATAACTACTCATCCTACATAGGTAATTTTGAAGATGTAAAGACACAGTTCAGTCTTGGCGCATATGTCATATTCAATTAGATTTATCTAATCCGAGTAACACAAGCTACTTTGTTCTAATTGAACCGTCAGTTCAAATAGCGGATTTGTTAAACATTTACGATAATTATTACAATAAAGTAATATGTGAAAGACAACATCAAGAAGGACATATTAAGGACTGCCTATACGGCTGCAACTCATACCGTGATTTAGTAGATTCTCTGTCTAAAAATGATAAAGAAAATTATGTTACACTAATTTTCAATACCGACGGAGCACCAAAATATAAATGCTCCCAATACTCTATTTGGCCCCTACATATGATGCTCAATGAGCTACCCGTTCAACAGAGAATAAACAACTTTTTAACGTGTGGCTTGTGGTTTCACAAAAAGAAGTCAGATATGAGTATTTTGCTGAGTCCATTTGTAGATCTTACAAATGATTTGGCGAGTAAGGGTATTTGTCCCATTATAGAAGGAGAACAGCGATTGATAAAACTATATATTATTTCTTGTTGCGTTGATTCAGTCGCTTGTGCCCAGATTCAAGGCATAATGCATTACAATGGTCACAATGCGTGCAGTTACGCTTCGGGATACTCTTCGGGAAGTAAGAGGCATCCTACAATACCAAATACACCTGGGCTTCGAGATGATGATACTATCCAGGAGATATTGAGCGCAGATTTCGAAAATCCTACTCATGGGATAAAATATCCAACAACATTTATCAATTTTCAGCCATTTAAAGTAGTATCTAGCTTCATTCCTGATTACCTCCATTGCTGGTTAGAGGAAGTTGGTAAACAGTTTACGGAGTACTATAATGACGAAAGGGACAAATTAGATTGTACTTCGTACTAAGTAGGTAAATAGTCGAATCCCACCATTTTCGGCGTTTGTAAACATAAATCCTGCATGGATCTTTTGATTTACGATGTAGACTATATTGGGGTTATGGTCTCTTTTTGCTACTGATTCTGAAATTGTATTGATTGTACTATGACAATATGTGATTGTAGACATTCTAACGTTCATACGAGAAATTTTTCTATAAAAGTTCTTTAGTGCATGTCTTATAGCTTCTCAATAATATGATAGGACTTTTTCTATATTCAACCAACCTTTTATAAAACCAGGTTTCTTCACGTTTTAATAAAAGACCAAAATCCTGGAAAGTTGTATTAAGTAATTTCAGAAAATCTTCTCTGATTTCGTCAGACCTAATTACGTGCACATTCAATCTATATCTACTTTTAAACTCTCTGCAGTAAATTTTATAGCTGATATTGTAATGTAAGTCCATAGTTTTTGACGCATTCCTTCCATTCCCCCTGCATGATTCTTCATTAGGTAAGGACCTTCTAGGGGTTCATTTCCTATGTAATCTGGAGGATGAAGCCTACTATTTGTAGAAGTATATGCCATATGGAACCAGGGATGGTTGTTCCTATATAATCTTTTAAATCAAAAAAGTTCATCAAGAACTTTTCCAAATAGACAGACAAGAAGATGTGTAAATAACATGTTCCAGCTTTGAAGATCTAGATTTAGAATGAAGCTTGTGAAACTATGTGCGTGCATGTTTGTGCGTGCATGCGTATGTGTGTATTCAAAATATCTGCAACGGCGCGTGGGCAGCGGTACTTACAAGGGGAACCCGAGGAGCCCGGGAAACCAATTTGGCTGAAACTTTAGAAAATGGTTTCTTGTACCTAAGAATGAAGCTCAGTACCTATAAGTCCTTCAAATTGGCACTAAATTCGAAGATAATGCGAGATTCAGCAAAATATACGAAAAAACACCGTTTGGCCTAGGAGTACTAATATCGTTGGACGTGATATGGGTAGTCTACTCATGGAAGTAGTTAGCACTCATAGAGAATATGGCAACAGAGGAGCCGAACATACTGCAGGCAAAACACGAGGCCGACGGTCACCTCTCCAATTCCAACAGGCAGTCTTACTCATGTTGGACTTGTCGGCGAGACAAAGAAACTCAGTGGTGGTCCCGGAAGTCGCTTTCCATCACCAGACCTCCGACACAATACCACCTAAGTGCCGGAGGATCATGGTCCGCATCTAGGAAGGTTTATCCTAGAGGTCATGTGTTCGCTGCATTTTTCAACGCAATACGACGCATGGAGGTGGGGCCATTCTTTTAGAATAGGAGCAACGACTTTCTCGCTCTGTAAGTAGAGTGATGTCGCTAACATCCATAACTAGAGGCCTATTTTCCTAGAGGATACGTGTCTCAAATTTTTCGCCGCGATCTTGGCCAATCGCATAACGAGGTGGGTCGTGTCCAAGAAGAGGTACAGCTCGTCGCAGAAGGATATCCTGCAGTTCGAGGAGTGTTATGAACACAACTTTGTTTGCTTTCGTCAAAACCATGTTTCAGGAGATCCTTAGTGATACCGAACATGGAAAGAGGGAGGTGGTGGTTGCCGGACTTTGCCAGTGCTTTTACATTTGTGTCTCACTCCTCGACCTACCGTGTTCTTGAGGGCCATGGTCTGCTTCAAAAATCGAACTGTTTCCGCACTGTGGAGGGCTAAATAGACTTCATCTTCATGCGATCGAGGGTCAGGCGGTGGATCTCAGTTTCAACCCAGCCATGTACCTAACACTGTTATTAATTTAAGAACGTGAAATCATAATTTTTTTTCAACCAATTTACTTTAAATTCAGTAACTCAGTGCTAGACAATACCAAAAATCACGGGAAACTAGCATATTTTCAGCATTTTTTGAGGATAGGCAAGATTTTGGAATACTTTAGTATGCAAATTTTATTTTAGGCATGTCAAAATATATATGAAATAATGTTTTTCATACCGAGCGTATATTTTTTATCCCCACAGTAATCGATTGTAAGAAAAATTACGAAAAGTATTTTTTTGAGATTAGGAAAACTGCTGGCGCTTAGTCTGTACTCTTCATGTAATCCTTAAATGCTTCGCTGCAATTTTGAAAATAATTCATCTCTCTACGTCATTTTTATCAAAAGTTCTTTGTTTTTGGAACTAAATGATCCAAAAGGGCCCATAGTGTGGCGCTGCTACGTGTGTGCCGGTCTACCGCCCACTTCGCTCGTAACTTGTTTCAATAATTAGAAAAAAATTAAGTCGCTTGTATCTATGCCGGAATTCGGAAATGCTTTTTAGTCAAAATGCCGAAGGTGGCTCTATTCCTTGATGTACGCGCAAGTACACATATTTTGTTAAATAAATGTTTTTTATCGCCAACTTGCTTTTAACCTCTCCTGATGCCAGCGCCCTCAGCACTTTCGACGCGACTGTGCTCCTGCTTGGGCACTCTCGTTTCGATAACCTCCTAACCTTGATTTATACAAGGCCGCAGTATTCGAGGCAATCGTAGACCATACCCACAATCACCCTGTGCGAGTGGCTTATTCTTTATGATCTTATGAATTTACTAACCGAATGTGTTAAATTCTAATTTAAAACTCTGTAAATTCATGCACATTTACAATTCTTTTGATAAATGAAGTTAAGGAACAGTACTTGTAAACATTAAAAAGCCGTGTCGTACAAGAATTTTGAGTTAATGTATTAAACAATTTAAACGACCGTTGCAATATATATATATATTAATCAGCAGATTATCTATTGTTTGATGAAACCGCGAAGGAAAAAGTAATTTGAACACACATCGATTAAGTACCCTCGATGGAGCGTATATCTTTATGCCCGAGACTCGACATGCGCGCACGTGCGCAACGCTCTCAGCAAGATCAGCACGCTGGCGTTATGCTAATTTGTCTTTTAATCTTGCGCCTGATGTCGCGGCTGCCTTTCTGGCTACATTTTTTATTCCACCTCCTTCCGTTTCCTTCCTCGTCTTCTCCTTTGTCGTGATGAGCTTCACTTTTCTACTTTCAATAACTCAAACCGTATAGTTAATATCTACTAATCTGTCATCTAATTATTTGAATTTTAAGTAATTTAAATACATCCATTATTTTTGCTTTATATTTAATTATAAATTTTATGACAAATTATTTTGTAGTATCGTGTATGATTATTGTGGAATGTTATTATTTTAGTACAAACTCAGAAAAAGTGCTTTCTTATGTCAATTGAATATAATACATTTATATAGTCAATATTTCTTGTAGAATATCCTACTAAATTTCAAAACAACATACCTAAGAGTAGAAAAGAAATTAATTAAAAAATGTTTGATCTTCTATCAATCACAGTATTTTATAAAATGTTACATGCCAAGTGTACATATCCTCCGCAAAAATGATTCGTAGTACACGACCGAAGAGTCGAGGCCCGGATTCAAGCCTGTCCTCGCTCACCGTCTTAGAATTTGTTGGATAGCGAGCGAGAAAAAAATGCTCGACACGCTCTGACACTCGAGATCGTTCGCTCGGTATACTGAGAGAAACGAGGAAAATCTTTAATGGTAAAAAGAAAGAAATGGTTCGCGAGCGAAACGCAGGCGCGTACAAGTGCAAAAAAGGGGTAAAACGGCCTATGCGGACTCTGCTGTGGTGGTGATTCGAAGCCTCTCTCTCTCTCTCTCTCTCTCTCTCTCTCTCTTCCTTCCTATACGCCGAAGGATCCGCGAAAGCGCCTCGTGGTGGGAGAACACTTATGCATTTATGCATTCGCATTTCCGTGCTCTCGCACCCGGTAAGAAGTCCCCGTGTCCTTGTCTATTCGCCGTCGCCGTCGCCGTCGTCGTCGACGGCAAAGCCTTCTTGCAGCTCTCGTGGAGAAAGAGCGCAAGGGAGAGAGAGCGAGAGAATGGAGGCGGAGAGCAAAGTTGCTCCGGAATAATAATACACTCGGCGAGCGGCGCGCGGAGAACGGAAAAAATCTGAATACATGAAACGTAACGACGTCAGGCCAGGAGAGCGAGAGAGAGAGAGAGAAAAGACGGAGACCGGCAGTGGGGGTAAGCGGCTTCATTCGCAAGCACGACGACGTCTCGCAACATCTCTCGCAGCGCCTCTCGATATTACGGGGATCGCGCGCTATGTAGAGGTTTCTGTGTATATAAATATATACATTAAAGTGACCATGATTCAAGGCGTGGATACGTCGTAATTTTTCACTTATGAAGTAACAAGCTTGAGGAGCTTTCAATTAGGTGCATGAAGTTTTGAGAAAATTGACTTTTTTGGATACCCATGTTGAGCTTGAAATATAAGAATTCAACTTGTTGTACTATACAACTTTCTTGCTGACGAAATTTAAAAGGCTTTGCTAATATTTATGAGTTATTTGGTAATGAAAAATGAATGTTGTTATACACATGTTATAAAATGCTTTTATGGCTCTTAATCAACATATTTATAGCCTAATTATAGACTAAAATTTTGGGATTGTAGTCAATTTTCCGTATTTCAACAAACTACTTTAGCAAATTAGCAACTGCGAGCAAAAGTTAATGGTGACTAGTAGTAACAGACAAATAGTGGCTAAATTATTTCGATTTCTCCGATAGATCCCTTGAGACGTGGCGATCAGACAAATACGTAAACATTAATCTTTAAAGTGTCAATAAATGCACCAGGCATAAGTCTCACACGCAGGAGAACACACAGAGTCAGAGGCGTGAAGGAATCGGCGCTTCGGTCGTCCACATAAATACATATAAAAGCCGAAAATTTGAAAAGCAGGCAGACAGGAAGGACGCAGGGAGGAAAGAAGGAAGGAAGGAAGGAAGGAAGGATGGCCAGGAAGGAAGGAAGGATAGATGGATGGAAGGCTGCCTACGGAGAAGGGCGAAGCCGTCGTCGGAGCGCTCGCAAAGCCGGCGCTCGGTGGCTCCGCCTATCAGGCGCGCCGCCTCGCGGTGGTGAATACATTTAGCCTGGTTAGTTAACAAATGAATACAGCGATTGAGGCAACTTATAATATCAATGTACCTCGTGGCGTCTCGCTCGCTCCCCCGGGGGGAGACTCTTGGGCGCTAGCAGACCCTCTCTCTCTCTCTCTCTCCGCTCTTTCTCTAGCTATAGTCGAGCGCTTCTCGCTCTCTCTCTCTCGCTCCTCCGGTGCTTCCATACAGAATGGCCATATTAACTTGATAATTAGCTCGGTTATACGACTTGCAGATGAGGAAAGACTCGGGACGGACGTCGGCTACCCCTACCCGGGGTAGAGGAGTGCTCTGTTCCTTCTGTGTGCCTCTCGGTCGCTCTCTCCGCTGCCACTCCTCTCTCTTCTCGCAGAAGAGCAGGGGAGCAACGTAGAGAGAGAGAGAGAGAGAGAGAGAGAGAGAGAGAGAGAGAGAGAGAGAGTGAAAGCAGAGGCCAAACCACCGCCGTCGCCGTCGCCATCGCCCCGTAGTATCCGCTCGGCGACGCGGATATAGGCGCCCTTACCACCCGGCTCCCTTAGTATTCCTCACCCTGTCCGCCAGGATGGATTCACTCGTCGCTCGGCCCCGCGGAAGCGGTTATCGCTCGGTGCTCTCCTCTCTCTTTCCATCCTGCAGGAGAGCCGAGCGAGCGAGCGCCCAGCCAACTTACCATTTTAAATTCGCCCGCGCCGCCAGCAGCGTGCTGCCGCTGCCGCCGCCGCCGCCGCCGACTCCTCGAGCCTCCTCTCTCCCGTGCATTCCTCGCCGGGCCGTGCCGCCGCGAGGACACGACCTTGTCTTCTGCCTCGGTGTCCAGGAGGACGACTCTTGGGCCGTGCAGGACAAGACCTGCGACCCAGGTGAGTTTGCTCCTGGTGAACAGGCAGTGCTACTACTCTATATATATATAGTGAGGGGTGATACAGTGCGCCGGGTGACAGGTGTGTGCAGACGCGGGAAAAGTGAGCGCCGCGCAACTCTCTTACTCGTTGCGTCGTGCAACCGTCGGAAAATAGGTGGCGTCGTGGACTCGGTGCGCAACATGGCCGCTGCCGCCGCCGCCGCCGCCGCCGCCGCCGCCCTCGGTGTCTCCACTTGCTCATCTAGTTCGCGGGGCCATATACATATATACAGACATATATATATATATATATAAAACGCCACATGCGAGCGAGTCAAGAAGAGGAAGAAGAAGAAAAACGGGAGAAGAAGAAGAAGAAGAAGAAGAGTCCCGCGAGTGTGTCCTCAAAGAGAACAAATCGCGAAGACCTCGGGCCGCGCGCTCTTCCACGCAACGCGAATACAAAGTGCGCACGCGGAGTAGACGCATACCAGGAGATGACTGGCATTGAAAACCGCGCCACTCTCCTCTCTCTCTCTCTCTCTCTCTCTTACTTCGACCGCACCCGCGTCAGCTTCTTTCGTATGACCAGAATACAGAGGATGGCGGCCATCTTTCAAAGCCACTACCCCCTCCCCCTCCCC
>UELV01150703.1:0-10282 GCA_900490015.1 Megastigmus stigmatizans
GAGAGAGAGAGAGAGAGAGAGAGAGAGAGAGAGAGAGAGAGAGAGAGAGAGAGAGAGAGAGAGAGAGAGAGAGAGAGAGAGAGAGTCAGGTCTTACCTCGTAATACTGCTCGACGCTGTGCAGATTGAGGCTCTTGTCGCTCCAGTCGCGCGTCAGCTCGGTCTCCTCCTTGCTGTTGAGCCAGACCAGCTCGCCCGTCGCCGACTGGATAAAGTCGTGCAGCGTCTCGAGGTCCGACATGCGCTTGTTGGATAGGGTTATCAGCTCAGTGTAGAGCTTCTGTAGCTGTCCCAGGTGCTGACTGTAGAGCGCGAGCTCCTCACCGTGGAAGCTGCTCTTGGCCTGGACGCACTTGTCCACCTTGGCGTGGAACTGCTCCACGGACTTGTGCTCGCGCTGGTGGATGTCGAGCTCGGTCTGTACGCCCGGCAGGTCCGAGCCGTAATCGGCCTCGTTGATCTGCTTGAGCTTGTTCTTGCACCAGTCGATGCAGTCGTGCAGGGCCCGGAAATGGGGATTCGTGTCGACTAGTCGCGTCTCGTGGACGGTCGTGCGGTGCTTGGTGACTACGCGCTCCTCCACCGGGAAGGAGACGGCCGAGAGTGGCTGGACCAGCCGCTTGTGGAGGAGCGAGCGCAGGGCCACCCAGCGCTGGTGCAGCTTTTGCACTCTGTAGACTCAGTCATACGTGGCGTGTAGCAGCTGATCGTATTGGCTGATCTTACAATTAGATAATATTAGGCTTACCTCTTGTGGAGCTCGGCTGCCTGGCTGTAGCGGCCCTCGGTCAGCGTGTGCACGTCCGCGAAGATGTTCTGGATCTGGACCTCGGTGTTGCGGATGTCCTGCTCCAGCAGGTCTACGGCGTGCTTGGCCTCGAGGGGATGGAGCCGGTCGAGCCGGCGCGCCTCTTCCTCGACGCGTCTCTCCAGCTCCTCCAGTCGGTTGTCGGTCGATTTCATCTCGCGGTGCACCTTTTCGGCGAGTCGCTGCAGTCGCTCGAGCCTGCGTGCATGGGAGGGGGTCGATGAGCTTGGCTCTGGGATAGCCGGGGGGGTCTTAGAGCGGTACTTACCGCTTGATCTCGTCGGTGATAGCCTGGTCCCGCTCCTGGTGCAGCATCACCAGCCGGTTCCAGTTCTTCTCGACCAAGTCGATGTGCAGCTCCGGCTCTATGTCGATCTCGCCCACTGTCTCGAAGTACTTCTGCAGCTCGCGGAATATGTGGCTGAGGCGCTGCTTGTCCCTGTAGCGGGGCGGCACCTCCTCGTTCTTGAACTTGGCGCTGTCGGCCGCGAGCTTCTTCATCTCTATGAGAGTGGGCGGGAAGTAGCGGTCCTGGACCATCGACATCTTCTCGCGCATCCATAGGTGGAGGCTGCTGGCGAGCTCGCGGTACTCGCCCAGTCTGCGCTGGGCCTCGGCGTCGTAGAGTGGATGGATGGCAGGGGGCTCGGGGAATACGTCGTAGAGCGACGATATGTACGTGATCAGCGACTTCTCGTCCGGTTCGGGGGTATCGACATCTAAGACACAACGGACGATACTACAGTGTTAGAACGCCTGCAGCTATCGAGACGCGCTGCTGCTGCTGCTGCGCCTAGCTTATTATTTTGGATTTGAGAGTACCGCGGAAGTGAAACTTCAGCTGCTCTACTGTAACGATGTGAATCGTATAAATTGTGGATGGAATATTATGAAACTGGAATCATGCCATGTTTAGTTCATTACCGATATGGTGACGAAGAGTCTTTTTCCAAAAATTAGTCTCTATCTTTATATATTTCGTTAAATGCAAAAACTGGCAAGGCGAGGAATCTTTCCAGCCATAGCACATTCCCTTAAAGCTTTACAAATTCATACCATTCTATCTACAGGACAATATGTCTGTGATTTTTTGAAAAGGTAAACAAATTCTTTATATTTATACAATACCATACAAATTTGCAATTCTGTTCGCAATCATCTTTACAAATTGCAAATATTTTTACTCCTACGATGTATATGCAATAGAAATATACAAACAATATTATATATAGTGTATTTAGACTATGAAAAGGTCTGGCTTGCTTATTCAACTGCGCGGGTAATTTTTAAAGTGTCTTTTAGCAAGTGAGAATGGACAAATAAGGTTGATAAGAAGTTCTTAGCCGTTCTCTTCTTACTTTTTCTTATACGCTTCTCTCTTCCTGTACCACAATATGTATGCATATAGTTAAAAAAGAGGTATGCAAAAAGTACAGAAAGATAAAAAACAATACTTTTTAAAATTCTTTTAGACAGTTCTACTTGCCTCCGAACTCTTCATGTATTTATCAACTTGAATTTGCATCTATATAGGAAAAAGGAAAAAAATTACAAAAGCATTTGTTGATGATTATCTCGAGGTGTACTTTAACTTCCAAAAATCATTTAAACTAATTAAAGAGTACGAAACAACTTGTTGATAATAAATCATTTGACGCATGGTCGCATTTGAATTGCTTTGAAAAGGTATAGAAGACACGTGTGGCAAAGTTTTTATTCAAGACATTTTTTCATCGCGTAGTACTTTAAGCGAATAACTAACAGCTACACATTGTTCAAGCAAACACTGCTATACGGTGCAGTCGATTGACGAGCGATTGTCTCACGCGCAATTTCATTAAATCTTCCGGCAGACAGATTAAACGAGTGGACAAGCCGCACGCTCTCGGCAGTCTCGACTCGCGGACGTGTGCCAGTCAATAAAATTACTTTTCGACTCGACAGCCTCGGCGAAACCGACCAGAACCGCGAGTATACACTGCACACACTTGTCTACGCTCTCTCTCTCTCTCTCTCTCTCTCTCGCTTTCTTGCTCCTGGCTGACGGTGCAATTTATAGATGCCATCGCGAATGACTTACAGCGGTTATCCGGCTTGGCGCTCGCGCTATTCAGCCGCGCGGGCCGCGCAGCAGAGCAATCGTTACCGCAAGCTGCTCAATCTACTTCTAGGGCTCTCCATAACATGTGTGCGATCGCGATAGCAGTGCTTTTTCCGGGCTTGATTTCATTGAGGAGCCGGAGGAAAGACGCGAGTATCCACTTCTTGGCACCGCCGGCGCGGCCTCTTAAATACACCATTTCGTTTGCGAGATCTCGCGTTTTGAATACACGTACCATTTCGGCGCTTCTTAAGAATTGTTTCTTTCTGCCAGTCGCAGGCGCCCTGCTCACTTACTATACGGATATATTCTTCTATGCAAATTACATTGTGTTTCGTGCACATTCCCGCCAAAATCTGGATTTAAACGTTTGCATGCATTGCAATGCAATATAATAAAACCGTTATACACATAATGTAAATATTATTTCTTATTTTTTTTTTAATAAAACTGAATAATAAACCTAAAAAGTTCTATGGGAAAATATAACTAGATATAATATCATGCATCGGAAAAAATGTCGACGCGCCTACTGAAAGAATAAGTATAACACTGCTAAGCAGTATACGCTATTAATGATGAAAAGTCATGTTTAGAATATTCTGTAACGTTATGAAAGGTGAAATCAGATCGAGAAGATTATAAACGAAAAGTTATGAGCTGAGCATGAAAGCTGTAGCTCGTTATTGATGAAATCTCTTTGGATTTTATTCATCTTTTAATAGACCTGAACAATTCACTTCTTTATCGTGACGTATTCCATTACATATATTTTTACAATTATAATTATAATCTTACACATATATATATATGTATAGATCAAATAGACACCGAAATCTGCTATAACTGTTTTATTTCAAAATAAAAACACGCGAAAGAATTCAAACTATAAAATTTTACAAATACAGCGCGAAAAATATTTACTCTGCATGAGCGAAAAAAAAAGTTTAACGCGATCATTTTGGCAAGATATTTTACAAAGAAGTTATTTTTTGGACGTGGACTTGAAGAAGTAGTCGACGCAAGGGTTAAAATTTATATGCAATTAAGAAATGATTTTGAATTATTCAAAATCAGTGTATTATGTATAACCTGTCGATATTGAGACTTTAGACGATTTGAAATGTGCGTATAGTTCTGAAAAATCTACGTGCGTATACTAGATCGTTTAGTAATGAATTATTATTATGCATGCCCCCCACTTTCCCCCCGGCCCTCTTCTTGTGCCACCGAGGGAATCTCCGTCCCCGGGCTGGCATATACAGGCGCTGTTGAAGGGGCCGGAAGTAGCGCTGGTTGGCACCGCGTGACCGGCTCTGCGCGCGGCCGCGTCCCGTCAGCCGCGGAGGACGGCTCCGATTGTATATCCGCGAGGGACTGGCGCTCTGGCGGCGGCGACTCTCTAACTGTGCCGTGCCCAACTTTTCCCTTTGCGCGCTCGGCTCTTGCTGATGCGGAGCTACGTAGCCCGATCGCGATCTATACTCCTGCAAGAGGATACCTCATCTCGTGTACGCTGCGACCGCCTGCAGTGTGTCGGTGCACTGGTGCTTTTCATATTCAGCGTATTCCTCTTCTTTTCTGATTCAAACACTCCTTAGACTTTCATTCACATGAATACTACACTATAGTTATCTTATTGCATCGTTTATTGCTTCATTCGGCTCTGCATATTTATAGAGTATAAACTCTGCATTGCGCGGTAAAAAATATTTTTTACAATCATCTTTACGTGCGTATGACAGGGTAGTCTTCGAAACTTCAATCATATCTATATTTGTATGTATAAAAAGCGTTCAATTTAAAGGTGTTAAACTAAATTTAACTCTCTTACTTGAAGGGAAAATTAAAAAAAAAATAAAGCATATAACTCTACCCTATGTTTATTTAAATATGTTCGTAAAAACAGACAAATATGGAAAGACTCGTTATAGGAAGATATATATAGAGAATATACGAGCTTTCCCTTGTAGTATAAGACAATCAATTTTTTCATTTCAATATATATTTTTTATGTTCTACGCGATGTCATTATATAAACTTGCACATTTTCTCCAACGCTACATATTTCATTTCGATCTCGAGGAAATTTTATACCTGATCAAACTATAAAATACACCAGAAAGGTTTATTAGAACGGATAATTATAGGATAAAAATTATACATTCAACGAGGAGAGTTTTAATACCGAAGGTAAACACAGAAGTGCTGTTGTCGAATCTATTCTATATAATTCTATATAGTGTTTGATTTGCTCTCGAAATAAAAAAAAAAGAAAAAACGGTACAAACATAGCAGCAGTATATGTATAGTTTGTAAAGGAAGAACAAAAAAAAAGGCAAAAACGTCAGGAGTCGTTACTCTCGGAGTAGTAAGATTCCGCGAGTCAAGTGGCTGGGGGATTTTAAGTGTACGTGCGCGCGCGTTCGCGTTCGAAGGCCGCCTAAATTGGTCAGACGTTCCGTCACGCTAGTCGCAACTTTCTAGACGTCTCTTGACTGCCTCTCTCTCTCTCTCTCTCTCTCTCCCTCTCTTTTCCCGCACTCCACGAGTCGTGCGCTGTATAGGCTGTATAGGCAGTCTACGAGCGCGGACAAAGTATACTTATTCCCCTTTTTACTCCTTTATTCTCCTGCCGTATATATAGAGCCGAGTCACGAGTCACGAATAATCGTGCGGCTTGTACGACGGCGACGTAGTCGGCGCTATGGCGCATCCCTGATGCTGTGCTTCTATACTCGAAAGTCCCGTGGCCCGTCGAACGTGAGCCCCGCATCCAGAGATGAAGTTTTGCCTATCTAATTTAGCTTTATGTGTTATGCGCGACGCAAGCTTCGCTATAATATTCTTCTCTCCTATCTCTATACTCCTCAATTTAATTTATTTTGTAATTGGCGAAGATTCAATTAGAGTTTTTACTATCTGCGCTCGCCATTTACCACCATCAGGCGCATAACTTTTAGTATTTGCAGCTAAATTATATAATGTATGTACACGTGCGCGCTTCCAGAAAAAAGTACGAGCTGATACTCTTTCTTCGCGGGACTGGAAAACCTCGGAAGAGTATCACTGCTCTTTTCCCACTTTTATTTGTTCTACATCCTACACATCGCCTTAATTTAGCAATGCATTTTTATTCGAATAGGTATCGTGTTTTCGCTATCGCACCTCTAAGCAAACGACGTAACCAACTATTTAGTCTTCTATTATTGCTAGTTTATTTAATTTAATTATTAGTTACTGCAGAAAACAAAAGAATCAATTATTATTTTCTATATTGTTTCAGAATGCTTGTATAAAGTATAAGTACAATTGTTAATGCATCTGTACTTTAGTTTTTATTTTTTATGTTAAATCAACGAAAATGAAGTTGTAATAAAAAATTTCCAAAGACATTAACAAACAATAATAATAACAACGTGAAATGGAATTATAATTGATATTGTAAGCAAATACTCTGAAGATTATTTTCTCTCTCTCGAAGTTTCTCTTTTTCACGCGCTTGTAACGCAGCCGTTTCTAACTACTCGAATATCATTCGCAGGTATATATGTACGCGTAGCTGATGCTAAAAGAATGGAGTAGTAGTAAACAGTAGCGATTGGCTATTCAAAGAGATGTATAAATACGGCCCCGAGAAATTTACAATCTGCAAAGCTGCGCGCGAGACCAATGCAAACTGCAAACGGCACCTCTGATAATAATCAGCCTTTTCTTCGGTTTTCTCTCGCAGGTCGATGACTCTTCAAGGCGACATAGCCATTAAGTATACTTAAAGGTAAACGCTATATAAATAACAAGATAAAGCTCTTATTCCATTACAAAATAAGTGTAATACTTTGTTTGTCTTATGAAATACGTGCGAGCGAGAAAAATTCCTTACAGCTTTTCCGTAACGTAGAGCGCGATCAAGTTTTACGTATAACCTTTAATAAAGATATGTAATGCAAATCTCTTGATGGAATTGCTGGACAGTTACCCTTATTATAATAAGGTGGACTGATTAAAACATATACAGTCAATAGATCCAACGAGAGTAAAATCTACTATATATAAGAAGGCGATAATATAATGAAATATTGGAAAAATATCAAAATTGAAAATGAAAAATTGAGTTTGGAATTACAATCTTAGAGAGATATATAATCTCTCCTATAGGATCCTGATGAATTTTCAAATAAAAAACCTAAGAAATCGGTAAGATAGTTCATAGCGGCACTCTCAAAATCCAAAAACCAGCAGCGATCGAATAGCTAATCGTATATATATATATATATATATAATAAAAATAGCAACACTTACCTTCGGGATCGAGTAGCCGCGTGACTCCGTACTCGCGCTCGGCGACGTAAAAGACCCGCTCGAGGCGCTCGCGGGGCTGCCAGGTGCGCGCGCTGCGCCAGTCCAGTAGGTCCGGCCTGTTTCTGTGCACGAGGGCGCTGAAGGCCATGCCGTCGCGCCACGAGGAGGTGAAGTCCGAGACGCGCACGCCTGGGTAGCGGGCCGTCGATCTCCTCGCCCATCTCAGCAGAGCCTCCCGGGCCGTCACGTGCGACTCCTGTCCGACTACGATGTCGGAGATCTGCAAATCGAAAGAGATGCCGGTCAAGATAAAGCGCGCTGCCGTCTTAATCGTTAACCGGGGGACGAGGGCTGCGGTTCGGGCGGGCCCCGCTATAGCTTTGAGCTATCGGTTGGTCGAGTCTCGCGGGGCCTCGATGGGGCCTGCACCTCCGGCCCTGCACCTCCGGCCCTGCCTGCATTGGCTCTGTACTTTTCGTCTCGAGTGTTCAAGAACCGGAGCGGGCACATTTTCGCTGCGGGGACTGGGAGGGGAGTAACGTATAGAGGTGCAACTATCGACATATGCCAAGGGAGCGGTAAATCGCGAGGAGCCGTAGAAGCGAGATCTCGGTATATAATAATATATATTTAGGAGCTGGAGCGTGCACATCGCGCCTCGATCGCATGCAGCGCACCGTCCATTGCGACCATCACCTTTACGCCAGCATTTATTATACTTAATCGTGTCGTGTCCCGAGGGGCGAGATCGTATCGCACCACCGACCCCGTACAATACGTAATCGACAATTTCTGTCGCGATCTCGCGATAAATCCGGCTGCGGCACAAAATCGGGCGAGGGGCAAAATGCGCGGTCCGATGGGCCGAGGGAAAGGAGAAAGGATTTCTGCGCGGCATTCGTGAGTCGGGAACCATGCGGCGGGGGAGACTTTTGGCAGAGGAGCGAGTCGTGAGATGCTCTTTGGCAAGCTTTGCCAACTGCTGCAGCTACGAGATCTGCCGTAGAAGCGAGCCATTTTATTCCCTTCCATTGCTCTATACGTTTCTCAAGCAAATCGCTCGTAAGCGCCGCTGCCTATTATATATTCGCATTTTAGTTGAACGCTTAACTCCGAGGATGGGCTAAGATACACGTGCATAAATTACCCCAACTACTGCTGCCTGTGTTTCATACCACCGTAAATATTTGTTTCGATCGGTATAGTGAAGAAGAAATTTATATTGCTCAAATTTAAATAATAATCCTCGAATGGTTAAGTCAATGCAGTTGGCTTAATTCAAGCTATTAGTAAGTGTATCGGAAAGGAGTCACTCGACTTTTCCCCATCCTCGCTCAATTCCAATACCTGCAGCGGCAGGTTTTTGTCATTAAAACGTACATAAGAGATTTCCGCGCAATCCTCGCATAGTCCGGCCAAATCGAACTAAACGCGAAAGCTTGTTTTATGAAAGGCGATCGACAATTTAGTGTAAAGTGCACCGGCCCGCCGGTGGCACGGCGATGCGATGCGATCGAAGGGAAACTGCGCGTGGATGTCTCATGGCAATCGAGTATCGTCTAGTAATGAACTGGACTGACTGGTATTACGGCCTTTTCATTACTTACTTCTATTCTACAGGCGCGACGAGCGAACTATTTCATTTATTATCTAAACGCAGCGACGACCGGCGCTACTCTCAACCACGTACATACGAGCTGCTGGTAAAATCGTGCTCAAACGCAGCGACTTGTAGGGAAACTTGGCGTTTTCTCGAAATCCCGGCTTTATTGCCTTCGAGAAATGATTAAGTTGTTTCATTTGTTTTAAAATAGCAACATTTTTTGTTCATCCGTCGACCAAGTTTGTGCTATACATTTGCACCCCCTTGCGCAAGAAGCTTGAGTTTAATAATTTGCAGAAATAAAGCTTCGCCTCTGGATATTGTCGCTGCGAACATTTACATTTTTGGTATAATCAAATTTTTAAAACAAAAATGACTTTAATCTGCATGAAAAGTCGCCAAAACAATATTATAGTTTTTAATTTGCCATGAAATATTTTATTTTTTATACTGAGAAAAATTGTTAATGATTATTTCTTCATTGAAAAATTAGATAATAAAATATTATTTAATAAAATAATAATGTAGAACCATAAATGAGATTATAAATAAAAAATTAGATGATAAAATATCAGATTTTATTTATTAAATGAAAAAATGAAAACTAAGTCAATATTGCTTAACTTGCATATGATTTATTATGATTATAGGTTTGCATATTACTGCGAGCTACATAAAGTATTCATATCAAATGCATGAAAAATTACTTTATATGTATAGCCCATAATTTGTAAAGATATATCAATAGTACTTTTGACAAAGGAATTTTCTTAGAATACGATATCCACATGCCAGCAATACAAAAATAATGTGCTCAAGTAAAACAATGTCACCATGAAGCGAGGCTTCACAGAAGGTCACGTGACATACCACTACACTGCTTCATCTTATTGTATTTACAACCGACATCTATACATTCGCGAGATGGTTACTTAATTTTTACTATATTTTCTAATAAAATTTGTGAAAACATATAGTATTATTTAAAAGAGTCTTATTTCGCTATAATATATAGGAAAATTCTAATATATAAATTTGAGTAATGTTTACATTAACCCATTAACGACCAAGACCCCGAATTTTCAACATCTTTTTCAAGGCTTTTTTTCAACTAAAAAAAAGGTTTGAAAAAATTTGAAAAAGATCATATCCAACGTATTTTGAGCTGTTCCTTCGAATGGTGATACCGATTTTTTGTTAAAATACTCCTGCAAAAAAATATGGCATGTTTGTCCCGAAAAAAAGTTAAAAAATTTGGAAATTTTCAACTTTATGAATTTTTTTCATAAGGAAAATGCAATGACAAAAATTCTAAATACTGCAAAAAAGTGCAATAGATGTTCAAATATTACGGGAAATTTTTTTTTCATGATTCTAAAATATTTTTAACCTCTTCAAAATGGCCATATTTGGCAAAATCCCAAAAGCTCAAAATTTAATAAGCAATTTTTCAGACAACTTCTTAGAGG
>UELV01150705.1:0-13908 GCA_900490015.1 Megastigmus stigmatizans
CTCTCTCTCTCTCTCTCTCTCTCTCTCTCTCTCTCTCTTGGGAGAGAAATATTTATGAAGCGGTTGTGCATTGCGGACCGACTCCCACAATTAGAGCACTCATATCAATTTCCCCGGAATTAAGTTGGATTCTTTTTCCTTCTTTATCGGTCTTGAATAAAGAGCACAATGCTCTTGAGGACCTTTTTTTATTTTTTCTATCGCGCTTCGCTGAGAATTATGTTATTGAAAATGTGTATTTAAGAGTGCGGACTTGGATTTTAATTAGAAACTGCTGTCTTTTGTGTAATTAGCATTGCTTTAATTAAATACTTCGTTTTTATCACGTTAATGTAGTAAAAGTTTTTCGCCGACGCGATACGAGACTACTGTAGTTTAGAATAAAGAATAGATATGAAAAAGTGAATTATATTTGTGAATTGATTATTGCAATTAATAATGTAGAACATTGTCGTCTGACAAGTGACCATTAATTTATTATACTACAACCATTAATCGATTGGGTAATCATTATAAATCAACATTTTATATTCGTTATTTCAAAGGCAAAAGGATAATTCACAACTCGTTATAGCGCAGTCATAAAATATAGAACACTCGAAATTACGGGACTAGTTAATGATTCAATATTTTATTTGTATAAAAAAGTAATAAAATATATGTTTTTTATATCATTTTAAGTATTCATCTTGAAATATTAAGCGCATTCGTATTATTCGTACCTAATTTCTATCTTGCAGAAAAAAAAAGTAATAAGCATCTTAAAATAGTAACTAATTGGACGTTAAACGTCCATATATATTATTGGTGTTTACTCTGTCACCGCCGCATCGATATACGGAAGCTCTAGAACTCACTGAAATAAAATCATACCGACGCTATTTTTTCCATATTGCATGCAAATTTCCCGGCCAATAAAAATCCCAATGTAAATTCAGTCAGCGAAACAAAAACACGAAGACGAAAATACAGACATTGTTCGGCAATTTTTTCCTCCGCGTATTACCATCCCTCCGCCTCCTCCCAAGCATCTCTCCACCCCTCTAGCACCGAACTCCCGATACGCGGCCAAAACTTTTATTTTGATTTTTGCCAAGTAATCGTATCGACTTCGCTATATATGCATGACGCACAGAAATATATAACGCATCTATATACAGTACAGTGGCAATCCTTTTTTTTTTATCATCCTCTACCTACACGTAGTCTATTCCCGCTGGACAATACATTTTACGATCGCTACAATAGGAAAAAGTAGGGATAAATAAAGCAAAAAAAATAATATAGGCGAATAAAAGAGAGAGAAATGGCGCGCAAACAAACGTAAATCGCTCGGCGCTTTTGAAGCAAGAATTCTTTCTTCCTAAAACACGAGAGAGAGTGAGAGAGAGAGGGAGAGAGAGAGAGATAGATAGATAGATAGATAGATAGATAGATAGATAGATAGATAGATAGATAGATAGATAGATAGATAGATAGATAGATAGATAGATAGATAGACAGATAGATGGATAGATATAATGTTTATTTGTAACTTTTTACAAAATTTAGTATAGTAATAGTAAATATAGTAAAGTAATTTAGAGAGAGAGAGAGAGAGAGAGAGAGAGAGAGAGAGAGAGAGAGAGAGAGAGAGAGAGCAAAAAAACACATGCTCGCCGATGCATCTACTCTTTACGCACAGATTAACGCTGATCAAAATGATGAATATCGCCCGATCGCCAGTCAAACGCAAAGCAAAGCGCTAGGGCAATAACACTGCGTATACGCTGCTGCTATAGGCGCCCCAGGAAGTGCGGATCGTAGCGTTTACACCTGGCCGAGTTTTTCGACTTGTCAGAGGCGGCGGCGGCGGTAGTGGTAACAGTGCTATATAGCAGTTTGTCTCTCTCTCCCACTGCAGATTTCCCGATGCGTCATGTACAATTGTGTTCGATTATCGAAAGAGGTCAATTGGAAATCGAAACGGAATTCTCGGGACTATGAGGGAAGAGGTGCAGGGGGAGGGAGACATGAGCGACACGATGCCGCAAGAGAGAGAGAGAGAGAGAGAGAGAGAGAGAGAGAGAGAGAGAGAGAGAGAGAGAGAGAGAGAAGCCGCACGTATATACGTACGTCATAAAAGCACGCAGGACGCATTGAATGTGTTAATCGATAATAAGATCTTTCTCTATGTTCCGCGACCCGCTCGTGCGTGATTATTCTGTGTGTGCAGTATGAGTGTGGGTGTGTGTGGGTGAATGCTGCGGTACTTCGAGAGATGCTGCTTCTTGGTCCTAGTTCGGGACCGAAGAATAATAACTGATAATATGGCCAATGAAAAAGGAGGATACCGAGACGTGGACTATAAGATCGAAATTTAATGTGTTTGTAGGGGAAGTGAATATAGCTCGAGATTAGGCAATCCAATATGCAATGATTAGACACGCTTTTGAAGCTTTCGGTGTGATATCGTATTATGAAGAACAATAATTAAATACGGATACGTAATACGACTGTTTATATGTTTTCCTGTTAAATATACAGTATAGACGAATGAATTTTGAATTGCTTGTTCAATTTACGAGAACGGCTATAATATATAGTTCGCTTTTATTGCTTCTTTATCAACTGCAAATGATGAAATGTAGTTGTTGTTTCAAACTTTAGCTCTGATAATCGTGTATTTCAAAAAAAAATTAAAGTCAATTCGAATCTAAAAGTAATGATATAATATTAAGATCATGGTATAGTACAATTATCACGAGGAAAAAAAATCTATGTAAATAATTGTAATATTTTACTTGCCATATATAATTTACATTAAATTATCATTCTATCATTACGATTGAACTCAACTTAGCCTATATTAAACCTAGTCACCAAAACGATAGATTAGATAAAGTATTGTTAAGCATGACTCTGTGTGATGTAATTGGATAGTATCTAATGAGCGATGTAGTATCGACAGAAATGTAAATGCCAATATTGCTGTTAATCTTGTATTGTTGTTCTGTCGCATGCAAAACTAGTCGCATTAATATTAAATACTTTATCCCTCAACAATGCTGTAAGCATGTAATGCAGAAAATTATTCTAATTACATAAATTATATATGTTTTCAACTTTTACGAGCTACCGTACTGCACAATATGTATTTCGTAAACTGTACTATCGAGTATATATTATTTACATTCAATAATGATAGACATTTACTTCAAAGCACATAATATCATGTTCCAAAATACTTAGTCACTTTTTACAAAAGGCGTAAATAACAAGATAACATTCTCAAATTGCAGTTTTTTAAAATAAGCTTTTCAAGTTCAGAAATTTTAGATAAGTCAAGTAACCTATATCAGTTTCAAAGCTACAAAGCAAAGCGTGTTTAAAAATTTAGTGTACATAGGAAGTTAAAGCACGAATTCAGTTCGACTAGAGATAATTGTTCCTATTAAATTTTGATTTAATTAACACTTGAATAGCATTTACCGTGTGCCTCAAAAAGTACAGCCTTGCAATTAATTAGCAACGCTTATAATCTTTCAATGCTCTGACTAACTGGTTTTCGATATTTTTTCTTGGAGCTCCAGATCGTTCTATCCTTTAGATTGAAGGCAATTCATGTGGAAGAGCAATACGATGATGAATCGTGGAAAAATGTAGAGCGAACGATAATCGAGCTATTCGAGCTTATTCAGCGATATTAATGATTCGATACTCTCTAAGGCTTCGTAGGGTAAGAATCTTTCGTTTTCATGAGCTTTATTGATCGATTATAAGTGAAAAATAATTGTGCACCAGTTAAACGGGATTCTTGGTATATGATAAATATCGATCGTTTAGAATGCTGAACAGCTCATTCTCAATTATTTTAAATAAATAACATTTATAATGATATTTATGTAACATAATTCAAACATCATTACTATATAAAGATTATTAAGCGTATTAAACTTGGGTAATATATTACATTTAAAATATTTGTATCGTATTCAACATAATTAAGAGTCATATAATATTCAAACAGTTATTATTTTTAAACTTTAAAATTTTAATATCGTCTAATATTATATATCATGAAGCTATTCACGCGGTTGAATTACAAAATAGCATTCTATGTTTATAAATTTTCAAATAACTATTATAATTATTTCGGTATTCATCTCAACAAACTTGAAATTGAATAATTAAATCTTTCCTGAATAGAAGCTTAATTATAATTTAGTATATAGTAATAAATAAGATAAATACATATCAAATACTGTAGAGAATCTACGCGATCAGTAGTTACAGTCCTCACAATCAGACAACGCACACACGTTAATCTGTCGCACAGACCTACGCTTACGTAACGCTTTTTAATTTTCACCGTCAATTTTTGTATCATTTCCTATATAATAGCACAGCAATTATGAACCGCTCCGATAAGATCGCTATCAACGACTCGGATCTCGCGCGTATACATGCAATGTATATATGTTAAAGCCAAGCGCAAAAAAGAAGCCGAGTTGAGTCTCGCGAGCGAGTCCGAACGAAATCCTCGGACAAAAAAAAGAGAGGAAAAAAAAGAGTCCGGCTTCACGGTCTCTCATGCCGCGAACGCGCGAGCGCGCCCGCGAAAGCGAGTGTGTCTTTGCCATCTGCCTTATAGGCCGTGTGCACTTAAGCTGCAGTCGCCATGCGTCGCATACACGCGGCCACATATGTAACACCGCCGCACACACGGTGTGTGCAGTAGTAGTTCTCGGACTCGCGCGCGCGCTCGCGTTCGCGTATATAACGTGCAGTACGTGACGCAAGTGGCAGAGCGCGGCACACGTGACTCTGGCTGCTGCCGCCGCCGCCATATTGATTGGACTTGCCTGACTCGCTCTCGCGGCTAGAGCTGCTGCAGCTCGTCACATTGCGTAATGTCATTTACACGCCGCTTACACACATCCAGCGATGCAGTTTTTTTTTGTTGCTCTCTCCCCTTCTCGTCTGCTGCCTCTATCGCAATTTTCTCTGCGTGTTTATATGTGTACGCGGCGCATCGTGTGTATACACACGTACGCCCGGCGGCTCTCATTGACTCGCTAGATCGCCGCTGGATTTAGGTGCGTGTGTATTGACGCTTTTATTCGCGAGCTGTGGAGCTCTCGTGTTTGACTACCGATTGTACACGAGTATACGAGGAGTGGTGTCTGTGTGTCGGTTTGCACATTTGGGCTCGAAGCTTACAGAATAGTCGAGCTGCAGTTAATGAAAGACGGATAGAGACTCGATGATGGAAAAAAAGTGCAGTTGAATAGATGAACTGTGCAGCTTAGTGGACATGGAGATATGCAAGGCCGATATAGTTTATGCATATTGCGATAGATGCATATATTGAAGAAATGGCTCGAGTGTTTTTGTTCTTCATGCAATTTTTGTGCAGAATGAACTTTGACAGATTCTCTTGACAAAAGTTTGGAATCGAGTTTAGCTGACTTGTATAGCCTGCAGTTTACTTATGATGCAACATTTTCTGATCATCAAGGATTATATTTACATTTGCTTGAGAGAATAAATAATGAGTCTGTCAGTAATTTGTGTACCTATATTAAACGTCAAAACTTTGAGATAATTACGAAGTTGATTTAAGCAAGGTCCACTTAATCAGTCCAACTGCCATATATTCTCTCTTATGATCTATTACCTTTAAGTGCGTGTCATTTATCAATTTAACCGGAATCTCAGGAAAATTACTAGATTTTATTAGGAAAATAATATAATTAGAAATGTGTCAAGAACAGAAGGCTGTCCATTGGCATTGCATTCGTAATAATTACGTAACTATGATAAAGACTTTAAAGCCAAATACTTTTTATTCAAAGCAACGTATATATATACTAATAAATACGAATTCAATGACAGCTCATTTAATATTTAGGAATTCAGGATTCATCCAACTCGCGCACAAAACATGCTCGAAAGAATCATTGCCATCGTCCACTGTCAAATAATTGATAATAAAACATGTAACGCAAAATAGCAGTACCACGTTTATACCTTAATTTTGTTCGCTCAGAGAAATAAATAATGCAAAAACACATATCGCGTCCTACACCGCGTGCGTATACACACCAGCAGTAGCAGTAGCACGACTACGCGAAATTCTAGCGCACAACGAAAAATCACGAATTATGCATGTACGAGGGTCGCTCGTAAGCTTGGGTATACACTATACAGGCTGTGAATACTCGGCATGGGCACGTCGAGAGAGAGAGAGAGAGAGAGAGAGAGAGAGAGCGACAAGCGACGCTGCAACGCTTTTTTATTCGAATAAACAAACGGCAGGCAGACTCTCCAGCCGCTTTACAGAGAACCAACTGCACTATATGCGTGTACATACAGATGTGCACACAACACGCAGAGGAGCGCAACACTGCAGAGTCACGTAACCGGCCGCCGAGTCAATCAGCCGTCCATTGATTTGTCGAGCTGCGTTCTTCTTTTAATAATCGAACCTTCATAAACAGCTGCGGCACATTGCGCACATGTGCATATGTATACATTGCAGTGAAAATTCAATTGGACGAGCTATACTCGCGATTTCACCTATTCGCTTATCTTTTATCGAGCGCGCACTTTGGGCCCATCCTCGGAATTATATATTCTAATGAATCATCATTGGAATTAATCGCGCGAGCGTTTAACTGCCATTGAATAACGGCATTAGCATACGCGTGGCGACTATTTGCTCTCGGGAAATGATTTGTTTGCTCCTCTCTTCTACTGATTTTTCTTTCACGCCCTGAATGAAAACGCACGTACGTTTGATATGCTATACAGGACTCGAATAATACAGTTTTCAATTCAATTGATCAGATTTACGGGTTAGGCAACTGAATAATTTACGTTGGTATATAATAATATATGTTGTTAAATATGTTGTCAAATAATATTTGTTGGGAAACGAGAAATATAATAACTTGTCAGCTAGCGATATATTGAAGATAATCGTCTTATTAAAATATACCTGTGAGACTCTTGAACGCGCAGTTTTATTTAAAAATTACAAAATATTTTATTCGAAGCAGCGGGGATATGTATCCTTGGCTCGTGGACCGAAAATCAGACGGATCGCAAACGCTTACAACTATATTATTCATGCGAGACTCAAATTTATGCAAATCTTTTTATGCTCAATTACACGCTCGTCTGAGAAGATGATAAATTTGATAACGCGCTTGAAATTTTTATTATCTGCGTAATTGACCTTATTCAAGCGCGACCCGCTCTTTCGATGCCAAAAAAAGGAGCCGCACAGGACAACCAAGTAGAAAACTGCTTAATTCAAATCAAATTTACGAACATAATTGCAGCGTAATTCGAATTGAATCACTCTATCTATAAAAGCACACACATATATATATATATATATAGAAGTGCAACACATGCCTGCACGATAAAGACTAAATCAAGCTTTCGCAAAAAATCGATTTTCGAGAGTTCGTTAATCGAAACAACAGCAGCTAAGCCAAGCCGTGCACATCCGCGCGTTTAAAATTAACCGAGAAAAAAAAAGGAATAAAGGGTCGACGTCCGCGCGCGCGCGGCCCTATAAAATCGAAGAGCGTCATTGCAGCGAGTACAGGCATTTGGCCGTGCGCTACCACAAAGACCTCAATTCCATTCATTGTCCAGCGTCGCGCGGCCATATAGGCCCTGGCATACACGACACACTCTGTGCGCTCGCAACAGCCGGTGGAGCAGCAGCAGCAGCAGCCATCGCGATTAACGCAAATTCGAGGCTAGCGCTATACGCAGCCATTTGCATTTACCTGCGCCTCGCCGCCGCCGCTGCAGCAGCGCTGCAATAAAGCCGAAAGCGTAAAATCGCGTGTACCAGGACCCAGCCAAACCCCCCCCCCTCTCTCTCTCTATTTATCTTTCTCTCTCTCTCTCTCCCTTTGCTGTTTTAGGCGCGAAATTTCGCAGCTCGAAAAACAGAGTGAGCGAAAGAGTAAAAGCAAGCTCGCGCTGTTTTTATTGGGCTATGCTGCTGCTGGCGCTCCGCTGCATGATCGTTACGTGCAATTTGTTAGTTGCTAGCGGACGAGTATATGTATATATATGTACGGTTTACGCGCGTGTCTGTATTATATATATATATGTAGGGAAACGCTTTTGGCCAGTCGGGGCTAAAAATACCAGTGCTTCGGGTTATTCTCGAGCGCGCGCGCGAGCGCATCTCGTGTCTGTGTGCGTAGCTTCTTCTTCTTCTTGTTCTTCCTCTTGACGTATTGAGAGTCCGCCGCGAGTGAGAGAAATCTAGAAGTGGACGAGAAGCGACTTGCAGTTTAGTACGTTTCGCGTGCGTGGGAATTGCGCTCGAGCGGCGAGATGCTGCTGCGGCTGTGCAGTATTGGGATCGTGTACAATGAGTCCAGTTAAGCTCGCACAGACCAGGAATTTTATATGTCCGCGACTTGGGGAAACAAATGTGACACTTGGTTGTCGGTTGTGTTTCCCGCACAAAATAAGTTTTACAAATGTAATGATTTTTGAGTTTCGGTGTAAGTATATACTAAAGTCTATAATCGGTAGTTGTACGTATCACAAGGATAAATAATTTACTTAACAGGAAATGTAAATTTACATTCAGTATATGTAATCATTTATTTTTAGATAAAAAGTTTGGCATCTGGAAACATTGTCGAAAATAAAAGGACAGATCGTCGATTGTCTTATTAAACACGAGCGTATCATATTGTAATAAACTGTAATTGCTTGGCTCTTAATTAAGTAACTGGTATAAAACTGTATTAGACTGCCAAAAAAAGTTTCAATTTTTTTCTTTTACCAATTCGATGAATACAAATAGCTTGTAAAACATTCAATTTTAGTATTACAGCTTAATATCAAACGGAGGTAATATTACATAATTCAGTAAAAACTGATGCAAAGTTATGTAAACGAAGTGGAATTCAAATAGCATAACCCATTACAAGCCATAATGACGACTATTAATTTAATTTAAATTGTAGTTTCCCGACTTGACGGCTAAAAATAAAGCGAATCGGTTCGAGTCAGTAAACTACTTGGCGATTCGCGAAAACTACTGAATTCAAGATAAAGAGCCGCTACACCAACTGCATCGCTAAACGAGCGCATGCGAAAGAGTCGATCAAGCTCGGCACGTCGTCTGCGCGCATACATATATATACACGCGTGCGTGCATTATATGAAGCAGCTCTCTCTCTATCTCTCTCTCGTATAAACGCGCATACCTACGCGCTCTTGGCGCTCGCATTAACGTCCCTGTCGCACGCTGGAATTACGTCCGATATATATATATACGCATACACACATGCGGCCGCCAAGGCCAAAGCGCTCGCACGATAAAGCATGCTACATGCCCCGAGCGAATTTCCCTTTTCTTTCCACTCCTTTCCTTTTTATCTCTCGCTCTCTTTTCTCTGCCCTTTCTTTTCGTCTCTTTTGATATGCGACTGCTCGAGTTCCCGCGGGCATTCGCAGCCCGTTAAGACGGCTACTCGCCATTTTAATCCACCGTTCGAGGCTCGCACACACGCTCGCACGCACACACACACACACACACACACACACACACACACACGTATACATGTGTATCATAAAAAGTGCGTTACGAGTGTAATACGAGACGCACGTAGCGAACGTTATATCGAAGCGAACAGCGAAAGTCGAAAACTCGAGTGTTTGAATGCCCAGGGCTCTTTTTTTTTTCGGAATTTGGTTATCAAACTAATGAGCGTGTTTGAATGATTACGAGAAATATAATTAGCAATTTATAAAGGAGAATTATAAAGTGCAATTTTGAGTTCTTTGATAAGGCTCTTCATTGGGTGCATTGGATTTTTGAAGAATGTAATTTTATTGTCCCAATTGAATACAGAGCGTCATATATATATAAATTCTATTTATATCATATGTTTAATTAATATATTCATAATTGACACTGAATAATATCACTACGTAATTTCAAAATAATTGCACGTCATTCAATTAAAATCCATAATTCATTTATATAATATTCGATACAAAGTCAAAAAAGTGATATGATCTATCGAAATTCATTATTGACTTTGAATTATCGAATAAAATCTCGAGTATACCAAATGACCATCTCCACACTAAATACGAGTAGAGAAAAAATATTTCTGTACTATGTCAGTAAAAAAAATCAGCACCAGCTTCATTCAATATTCATACGTGCATATATACGTTCATACGACTATACACAAATTTTGTCCGCGCTTACCAATAAATAATAAATGCGTCTGCCGAACACTTTAGCGAGAGGGAGGAACTTTTTGCAAGCGACCAGAGCAGAGGCGGAAATGGCACGTATTCCTGTACCAAGGCTCATATTGCCGCGCGACGCAGCCGGGGGAATATAAGACTTACCGCAAAGTGGATTTAGTCAAGTTTGTCGCGACATTCACGCTCTCGCCCGCACCCGTTTCCCTTCCCCGAGACCGACACACCGGGGCGGTAAACTCATCAGACGTGAGATTAAGCGGCTTACTGTAATTTTACTCCTGGTTTAGTATGATAAACTAACGCCCCCCATCTTCCCTCCTTCTTACACTTATGCATATACATGTATACAGCACTGTATGGATTGATTTATTAGAGCAAATTGTCAATTGGACGACGAGCATGTCCTCGTTAACTCATTTTTCCTGGCTTCTAGAGTGTTAATTTGGTTGCCGCAGAAAATAGCTGAAGATCGAGAGGCTACAGAAGGATATGCGTGGTTGTAGGGCTGCATTTTGGCCTAGAGCTTTCAACCGCTTTTATGAATCCACAAGATTTATTTATTTACAAGCTAGAAAGACCTGTGCAATATTTTGTATGGGATTTCTAATTACTCACATACTTTTAGTATGCGGGCAGTAATTTTTTAATCAGAATGAAAACGCCAACTGTGTTTAGGAATTACTCTAAAACCAGCTTTAGTAAAAGATAAATTCACATTATTATAACTTATCAAATAAGTACTTTCAAAATACACTACTGAATAATAGTACAAAAATAAATAACACAGTAATTCGTAAGTAATCAGAACGTTTATTTTAAAGATCCGTCCATATAAAATTCAATCGCCAGAAAATTTCGCATAAACTAGGACACTGAACTCATCCCAAGAATTTTAAGACCGATGAGAAGTATCTCATAAAAAAAACGGGAAAAGAATAAGAAAAAAAACAGAGAGGAACGTCTCTCCATTCGAACGTATAAATCATCCTGCTTTCATCGTCTTCCTCTAATAAGCCCTGCCATGCAAATGAGAATCCTCCGTTAAAAATAAAAAATGGGGAAGGAGGAGAAAAAGAAAAATTCACTGCCCAATTTAATTCGCTCGCCACAATGAAACCGCGCGATCTCAACTTTCAGTCGCTCTCGGGCTCTGGAACACTGCAGCTCTGGAGGAGAATCTATGAAAATAAAAGCGAGAGAGAGGAAACCGAGAGATTCTCACCAGTGAAATCAGTATCAAACAAATCGGAAACAGTATATATATATATGTGTATGTAGGGTCGGAAGAGGGAGAGGGAGAAAGAGACAAAGAGAAAATCCCGGTTCCCCGACTTATCTATCTCCTTCTTCCGTTGACCCCCCTCGATCTCTCCCTCTTCTTCCCATGGTCCCGCTGTCTATGCGCAACGCACTTGTCCCCATGCCTTTTGTTTCGCTCTGTCTCGCTTTGCTTGCTGCTGCTGCGACTGCCGCTGCTCTCTGGCCAGTCGACTCGTCTCCTCCTCCGCCGTACGACTGCCTTTTCCCAAGGAACTAAGTAGATTACTCAACAAGTGGCAGCCAAATCCTACTCAGTCGGCAACCGTAACAGTTTTATCACCGATATCGAGTCAAGTTTGCCGACTACGACTCGGAGAGAATCGACGCCCGGAAAACTGTTCCCTCCCGCACTCTTTTTTCCCCTTTATCTCCTGCGAATGGCGAGATTTGTGCATAAGGTGTTGGGCCTAATTGAATGGCTAAATATTGTAATAAGAATTGATTAAATGCGGATTAACGTTGATGCTGCTAACGTTGCGTCGAATAACTTTATAAATCTAAATTATCGAAAATTATATTGTACAGATTTAGCTTTATCAAGAAATAAATAAATAATTTAATTAAACGCACGAATAGCATTCAGCAAATGGTATTAAATAAATCTGTTTTTTTTTTATATCAGGCTAAAATGTGCCTAACGCATCGGAACTCCCGATAACCAGCCTTCGTACGCGATCTCCAAATGTTTTATGGCCAGTAACACAAATAAATAACGATAAGCGTCTGGGTAAACAATCGATGACTCACGCCCGACGATCTAGTGCACCGCACCAACATTTTTAATTTATATATCGAAGCATCGACAGCGACACACGAGTGCACACATGCACATGTGCATTTCATTCTGCATAATATATTGGTCTCGTATAGAAATATCAGACGTCTCGGCCACTCGGATCACGAAAAAATTGTACCCGACTGACTCACTCTCTTTCTCTCTCTCTTTTTCACCGAAGCAAGTCTCTGTCCTCACTCCACACTGTCCTCTTCATCCTCGCAGACATTTTTTCCCCTCTTTGTTCTCTCTCTCTCTCTCTCTCTCTCTCTCTCTCTCTCTCTCCCGGGCTCTGTTACTAATTCCCGTTCTCCAAAGTCGGCTTCGTCGCTTCGTCGTGTGCTCGAGGCCCTTCGCCCGTTCCTCGAGCATTCGCCGCGCGATCTCTCAAAGTCTCTCGTCCACGCTTTCTCGCAGCTTCTCCTCCTACACCAACCTGTTCCTTATTGTCTTTTTACCACTTTCTCTCTCTCTCCCTCTCTTTGGTCCCGTTGCCCCTCCTGTCCTCACCATACCTCTACTCCTCGTCTACAGTTCTCCGTCGGCCCTTAGTCTTATTTTCCTTTGTCTTATTCGCAACACTAACACCCCTTCGTCCTCCTCTTCTTTGCCGAACACCTATCCAATAGATATATACAACTGTGTGCGCATGAGCTAGTGTGTATGTTCTTCCTAAATCCGTAGCTTCGGTCATAGCAACGTCCACAACACATTCATTTTTTCCCTTGGATTTCGTCGCTTTTATATATTTTTCGGTGAACGTTCGTCCACTGCTGCCGCCATCAGCGCAATTACGTTTCGCTACGAGCCGCATATTTTGTTCAGCCGCGAAATGTATGTGGACTCCCGAATAAATGTCTACCTCCGAAAATACCGAAAATGAATGACTATGTGTATATTTTGTTGGTAATTTTAATTTTATTTTTCATACATTACCACAATTTAATGATGCTTACTTGCAGTTCATACGAGAATTAATCATGTATCAAAAAAAATTGTTTTTAGCGATTTTCACAGTGAAGCTAAATCGTAACTAACAAATATTCGTTTTTACCTGCAGTTTAAAAAGGTAAACATTTATTATTGTAACTTCTCGCGTTTCAACAAATTTTTATGCTCATTTCAATTTTAAAAAGTCAAACATTTTGTTGTCGCACAAAAACAAGTATTCTGTTTTTCACCCTACAGTTACGCGGTAATACGCATTAAACATAAATATGGTCTCTTTAAACTCAAAAAATTTCCCCATAAAATCCTACTTAAAAATTTAATTCTTTCGGTATTAAAATTATATAAAAAAGAAGGAACTTACATTATTTCGTATTACATTTACAATATTTCTTATGTCTATAATTAAAATATTCGTAATTCGTTAAAAAGTTTTAAGTGAGCTACACAGCTGCTCCCAAAATTACGGTATTTTCCATCAGATTCCAACGTAATCTCCATTAACACGGTCACTCTTGTTAACTAATTGAAAAAAAAAAGCTCAAGTAGAATCTCCTTTCACATTTGTACCTACAACACTTTTCCTGCACACACACACACACACACACACACAC
>UELV01150706.1:0-12001 GCA_900490015.1 Megastigmus stigmatizans
TATATATATATATATATATATAGCGTATATATCCAGCGCCAGTTTTTTTTTCATAGTCGGGGACTTGTGTATACTTTTCGAGCTGTCCTATAGGTCTTGAACGGCCAAAACTGGCCTCCGTATTATAAAGTCCTGTAGCGAGTTAAAGGGCCGAGGCCAGAGACTATCGCTCAATATATATATAGAGGCGTTATACACGAGCTGACCGCGAACCTCTTTTGGCTCGGATTCTCTCGGCCCAGCTCTTTTTCTTTGCAGGCATCTCGTGGAGCGGCTTTGCTATATATATAATAGGTATGTGAGCCACCTTCTCTTCTTCCTCGTTCTCTTCCCTCCGGCAGTTTAGCCGGATTCCCTCTCTAGTTTCGTCGCTATACAGGATGTTAATGTTCAATGTGTGTTAGTTTGATATTTTCGGAAAAATTTATCGAGGCTCGAGTAAGACTGCAAGCAGCGTTATAGCAATTACCTTGATACAAATAATGCGACTACAGTAGGTAAAAGAATATTCAAAAGAATGGATTGTAAGAAAGGATTATGGAAGTAATATTTGGTCATCTACAACTAATCATTGTAATAATTATCTGTGACCAATGAGAAATGTTAATCATTGTGATGATATTTAGTTTAGCGGCGATTGTTTGATAAAATTTTTTTTGAAAATATTTTCAAACAAGGATCCCGCGTAAAATCTCTCAATGTGGCCAATATATTGCTATATAGCTCTGTAATCAAGTGTTTCCCATGTGTGGAAAATAGATCTTCCTGCACATATCTTCGATATATAGCTATAGCTACGAAAGATACGTGGGAGAATCTATTTCCCACACGTTGGCAATACTTGACCACAGAGCTCTATAGCAAGATATTGGTCACATTAAATATTTTTACGCGGAAGTGTTTTTAAAAGTTTCCATTTAATAATCTTTATATTTTTTATCTTTTATTATACTTACTAGTACTTTACTTTGCCAGTGGAACTGTTTTTTCATCAGTTATAAGATGCCAGTGGAAAACTAATATCATTGACAATTTTTCACTCAACTTCTCGTAAAACCATATGCTTTTCGGTAAATTAGCACTTACTCGTATATAATCATCCGCACTTGTTCATTGTTTTCCTTTGTTTTTGTTTTCACGTTTCTGTCAATTTCCGAGCTTATTTATCGTTTCATTCATTATATTCTCGTTTCTTCATTCATTTAGCCTCATTCATTGTTTTTACCCGCCTTTATAATTTTTGTTTCTTTGTCAATTTCTCGTGGATACTCTCTCCCTCTCTCTCTCTAGTTTCTACCCATTCATTCATTCACTCCTTCTTTTTCACGTATTTTTTTCCGTTCCTCTCTATCTCCAGTGCTCTTTTTCGCTCTTCTTTCCATTTCTAGTCTCTCTTCTCGCTCCCTCTTTTTTCCTCTCTCCCACTCTCTGCCGAATAACATTTTAAAAGTTCTCCGCGCGCTACAGTGAGGCCACGAGCTTCCTAGAACTCGCCTTTTCTCTTCTCCTTCGTTTTTTCCGCTTCTTTTCGCTCCGTTCCCGCGACTCGGAATGAAAAGGAGGCGGTGTATACACTAGCACGTGTATATTAGACCTCGCTTTCGCGATATAGATATAGCCCGATAGTACAGGTAAAAAATGGTAATCCCTTCACGTATTTTCTCTCTCCCTCTCTTCCTCTACCACATACAGAATACCGTCAAACGCGGAGTTGGAAAACGAGAAAGTCGCGCGACCATTGATCACGGCCACTCGCGGTCACATGAGCTTGCGGTGCGCGTTCCCGCTATTATGCCAAGGATGATAAGCACAGAGCGTATACGTCGCGACGCGGCCGATTGAAATTCGCAAAAATTCCGTAAAACATCGTTTTAGAAATGTCCTTATCTCGAGTGGAAGAGAAAAAAAAATTACTCCAACTGCGGTGAGATAAGGAGTGCGAATTCATTAATAAACGTCTCTCTCCCTGTGCCTGCACTTGTCGTCGTCGCCGTCTTGTGGAAGTGGTTAAAGCGAGTCTATTCTAGTTTTTCCACTTCCGTTTTCTATATATGCAGAATTTATTAAGAACCAGGCTGTAGACCGCAAGAACCGATGCCACGCGGGTATAAATGAATACTATAATGTGTGGAAAAGTTTTTGCGCACGGATATACGGTAATTGACGAAGGTCTGAATCAATGGGCGCGCGCTCGCGGCCGCAAAAAATCGCTAATTAATGAAGAAGAAAGCGCGCGGTATCTATAATTCGAAGCGACATCGCTATAGTCGTTAACAGAACAGAAAACAAGTGGCCTGCGCGCATATAGGCCTTCGGGGGGGCTCCGGGGCCGCGGAGTACACTAATAAAGTATCGCGTTACCTCTCTCGCGTGCGGCCGCGCGACTCGAGAAGATCCGCGCTACAGTAGGCGAAAAAGGGATAGCTCGAGAGCGCGTATATATAAGCGCTTGCCAAGCCAGGGACACCGGGTTGATCGTGCGTGACTAGTTGGAAACTAAATGAACAGCCGCTCTTGAGTGTATATAGCTCGAAAAATTTGTTCTACGCTGCGTGATATAAAGCGTTTCATCTTTACCGTCGTTCCGGTCCTTTATAGACTAGTGTGTGAATTCACTGTATTTGTCTGCTCCCAGAGGTTACATTTTTCTTTTTCCTTTGTCTGTAAATATGCACAGATTAGCCTATGGTAAATTTATCGATTCCTATAGCGACTGTCGTTTACATTACATCGAGCGTTACACGTATGATATATTTAAAATTTAATTTCGTTGGAAGTGCACGCGATTCAAACATCGTTTGGAATTTATCACCTTTTACTGTGTTAAGGAATACGAGTGCATATGTTAAGATAAACAAATACGTCTTATATTCCGCTTCTTATCCATGCATGTACAATGCCATTTCTTCCCAGAAGTTTGCCTATATAGGAAAAACTAGTTGGCTCGAGAAGATATATTTTTGGCACTTGCTTCTTCTGCATGTTTTAAGGATAATAATTGTGCATATAAAAGAGACTACTTCCGACGGTAAGATAAGCTGCTTTTTTTTCAGTAGGTTAACAACATTTTTGGAAGTTTTCGTGAAAAAGAATTAGCTTACACGCTAACACGTGCCAAGGAATTTCAAACCTTCAAGAATTGCGATCTTTTCACTCGTTTGAAAAGATTTAGTCGATTTTTGGTATAATGAATTTGCTCACGAACTTCCACTGTGCAATGTATAAAAACTACTCACTAATGTTAATTAATTTATTTTAAAAAAAGAAGAAAAAATAAATACTACCATCTTTCTTCAACGCACAAGCTTAAAAGAATGTTTCAACTCAAACGTAGAGTAAAGAAGCGCTCAAATTCCATTGAATAAACGTTTTCTACCGAAAATTCAGACATCACCGCGGCAAAACGAGCCGCAAAGAACATTACATTATTCCCGCATCTATATAATCGAGTTTATTAGTTTCATCAAAGCCTCACGGCGAACGAGGCATACATGTGCGCGCGCATAAACCTCGAGTGCAACATTAATAAAGAAAAAGAAAAAAACGGACCCAAGCTCGGCTCCGAGTCGAAGGGGGGTTTAGCCCAATAACCCAAAATTCTCGCCGCTCCGAGCCGAGGAATTTAGCCCGAATCTAAAACTCACTCCTCTTATACCTCGCGCACAACCCCGCACCTCGTCGAGGCTCACCCGAAATTCCAGGCCACCGCCGCCGCCGCTGCCGCCGCCGTATACCAGCGCTGCATCGGAATACCAAGACCAAATTATTCTTCGGCAGGCCGCGCGCGCGCGCAACAACGCAAACTTTCTCTCTCCCTCTCTCTCTCTCTCTCTTCTTATCCCATCTCTCGCGCTGCAGTGTGCATACATACAGACACGCGCGCGGGGGGCAGGGGGGAGGGGGGGATCGATTTACATCGAGTCGCGAACGCCGCTCCCTCTCGTTCCACGACTCGCGTCGTCTTTGTCGCGCTCTGCAGCGTATATATAGTTCCTCTCTCTCTCTCTCTCTCTCTCGTCTTCAAAACGCGCGCGGTCCGCCTGCAGCGGCGGTCCTCCCTGACTTATGGCTATACGGCTATCCGCAAACGTGGGTGCGCACAAGAGAGAGAGAGAGAGAGAGAGAGAGACTGAGAGGCTTCGCTGGGCACGAGAGATACACCTTCGGGTTTAGGCTCCCACACCCACGCCCGGCTCGCAAAATGCGCGCGAGGTACCATGGAGAAGAAAGTGAGAGTGAGCGAGGGAGGGTAGGAGAACAAGAGAGAGAGAGGGGCATTGATTTGGGAACGTGTGTGTGTATGTGTGTAGCCGCGGGATAATTTGTGTTGAAGCTTTGCTAATTGCCTATGATTGCTGCATGGCGTGTGTTACAAGGCTTATGCTTTTGTGGTAAAGGGTTGTTTTGTGTTTTAGGACAAAAAAAATTGAGGTTGATTCGGGCATGCGAGGTTCATATTGATACTCATTGTGCTTATCGATGTGGGAATTTACCTTAGAAATGTATAAGAATATATAGCTATGTATATATGATGAATTCGTAAAGATTGTATTAGAAAATTTGATGTCGGCGGCTCTTGTCTATTGAATTTTCAATAGTTCCGTGTCGAAATACCGATCGAATTAATAAAGCTGAAAATATTAATTTTTGCATTCTTTATCAATCGCCAAAAAGAAACGATGTTAATAAAGAAGTCAAGAGCTGGATTTAGAGGTCACACAGAATATTATCTTCTACCAACAAACAAATATTGGCATTTAAAAAAAAGAATACAATAATGACAGAAAACCGCTGAATGAATTTTTTATTTGTTTTTTATTTTACGGAGCTTCAAAAATAGATTTTAAAAAGAAATTTGTACATTTATTATAAGTATACACGTAGTTGAGCTTTACGAGCACTCGTAACTGATACTGCGCGTCGATTTACTTAAAATTTAAAAAAAAAACAAGTAACAACTCCATTACATTCTTTACAGTGATTTTCCGCGTCGCTCTTTCGTTTCTTTTTTTTTTTATTACTCCTTCAATTCCTCACATTATCGTTCCCCTGCTCCTTTAGCTCAGATTTTGGTGGAGTTTTATGCTGCAGCACTCGCCGCGTGCAAACTTTCATACTTGATGTACAATAATTCCAACATATAAGCGCCTTGCATATCGAAGAATATAGCAACAAAATCATCAATTAAGTTCTTCGAGCAAAGTGCACTTTGAATGTACTTAATCGAGTTGGTCGATACTCCGCAATCGCTCAACTAATCCTGCAGTAATAGATCCACCAACCGTGTACACACACACACGTACACCGCAGCGCATATCAACTTGTTGATCGCATATTGCCGGTATCGAGTCAGCAGTTCCAAGTGCAGTGCAAACTCGTTTCTAAAAAAGACTCATCCTCTACTGTCATCGTATACCTATATATATATATATATATATGTGTATACAACTGAGGGAGCGCGCACACAGACACACACACAGACAGACCTTGGCGCGCGCGACTCTACAATATTTCCGATAGGCCGAGAGAAACGTAAATGTATACACATGCTCGCGCAGTATCGCTCGAGCCCACATCGATTATACGTACTATGTGCGCGCAGCGTCGTCGTCGGGTAGTCTTCCTGCAGGAGACTCCCGCTGTGTAGCTGATATCGGAAGCCGCGTGGCGCTCGGTTCAATACATATACATAGTACATAGTCTCGGTCGGTGACGTTCGGAAATCAGACAGGTGTTATATCGCACTTTTCATCATCTAAATCAAACATCTGCTGCGCGCTGCCTCGTACAATACAGTATTGTTGGACGCACTTGGGGGGCGGATTTTACCAAGTTTATACATTCGAGATGACACTTTTTTATTTTAATTATATACCAACGCTCGGAAGCCGATGCTTTCGCTAAATCGCGACTGCGACGTAATATTGGATATCGTCGACTAGTCTGTACCGATAGCCTGTTTAAAAAGGCAGTATACGGAATAGAAGACGGAAATTTGTGCAGCAGCGCGTCGCATTCGAGAGCGTGGAAAGTGCTACGTAGAGAGAGAGAGAGAGAGAGAGAGAGAGAGAGAATGAGACGGCAAAGACAAATGAACGGGTAAAGAGAGTTAAAGGAAAAGACAGACGAGACGAGGTAACAAAAAGGAGAGAGAAACACTACGTCGGTGTGGAGAATTAGCACGCGCGCAACACACGATTGCCCGGGGCTTTATTGAGTCGAGCCGCGCAGCATATGTATACGTGGAGCAACGCCGAAGAGGCATTTTATGCACTCGTTGCAGCTCCGAAATGGTGGGCGTGAAAAAAATGCGCCCTCTTTCTACTTAGATTCGCGCCTTTCTCGCCTCTCTTTTCCCCTTTTTTTCGGCTTTTACTCCCTCATTACACGCGCTCCTTGTCCTGCGCTATATACATCTATATACATGATGTGTTTACTCTACGGAAAAAATAATCATCTAAAACTTTAATATACACAAGCATCTTTAATAACATACGGCAAGAAATATTTTAGTTTGTCAAGGCCAAAAGCTAATTACTTAACTAAATCTATTTTATAAGAAAAGGATGTGTATAACTTTGATAAAAGGCTGCACAACGGCGCACGACGTGCTATTAGAGTTCAAGATATCCGATCTAAAGTGATTCATTTTTTTTTGCGACGGAGAGGAAACGTTTCGTTTCGTTTCGTTTCTTTTTTTCTTTTATCGCAGAGGCAAGAATTCCGTTCATCAGAAAAAGGACTTCTACTCTTTTGACACAGACCGACTCTTTCTCTCTCTCTCACTCTCTCACTCTGTCTCTCTCTCTCTCTCTCTCTCTCTCTCTCTCTCTCGTCGACTGCACCACCATGAGGCCGCTGCTGACGATATAAAGTGCAGGCGTCCTCGTGTGTGTATACAGGGACCGCGAAAAATGAGCCGCCGGATGTGACGTCATCTGCGAAAGCGTGCATTTTGATCGAGAATACGTGCATCGCGTCGACTGCTTCTATTATTGTATTATTATGCAATGATCTTATTGTGCGCGTATCACACGAGTTTATATTATACGCGAGCGTAAAAGGAAAATGAAATGATTGTTGCAGTCTTTACCTGGGACATGATTCGAAGGTCGGCAGCGAAAACATTGAAATTATGCCGAGTTTGTATAGATAAATGTAGATTATGAGATGTGTTTGAGGCTGATGTGCACGATGAATTTGCGGTCCATAGGAGATGTAAGCTTAAAATATTATCTATACATTGAGCATTTATTACAATTACGGTGAGAATATTATTATAATTATAGTCATCTCGATAATGATATGTCATTCGTTCGACCAAATTCTATAGTGTTTTATATGCATATAACATAGATACTGTTTTATAAATGATTATTTTGTTTGCGCGATATGCGACGACAGTTTTGATAATGCACTCGTACACTTTGTTTACATTGGTTATACTCGCTATCGGAGAATCATACAAGTATAATAATGATCATTAGAATTGTGCGGTACAACCGAACTATGATTCCAATTCAGTAGATATATTTAACAGTCAATGGATTAATTACTTCTTTTGTGCACGACAGACATTAGACGACGTAAATGATGGTATATACATATAATGTACAAAATTCGCGAGCAGTTTTCCTCTGATCGTCGATGAAAAGGAGAATTTGTTTTTAATAATACACCTTTGCCATCTTTTTATTGCTGGTTCTTTGAACTATTTCTAACATAAAAATAGCTTACAGTTTCGTACGTCTTTGCACTGCAATGCATCAAGATTGGTGTCATTTGTGCGCGGCATTGAAATTACACTACTTCAAACTAGCTTTTACTTCATTCTACAACATTCTAGAGCCTAATATTAACAAAATTAAAATATAAACGTATTTAAATAATAAGGAAGTCAGTTCACAGCTGAACAAAGGCCATTTTAATAAAACAAGCAATGGGGCTTGGAGTGACCGGAAACGCGCAAACCTAGCACAAGCAACAGTGCGCGAAATCTTCTTTGTCAAATAAGTTAACGTCGAAGCTGCAGGGAAAGTCCGCCACGAGCGAGCAAGAGCTTTTTCCTCGTAGAAAGATCGCCTTATGCACAGTTCGTGTAGCTCTCGCAGCTCGGCATTATGAAGCTGTGCTCTCTCGCATAGTCGCCCTAGTCTCCAAGCCAAGCCGGAACAATCTCTTTTCCTCGAAATTTTCGCGCGCAGAGCTTCTTCTTCTTCCTCCTCTCTCTTCCATCGTCCGTCTACCGTCTTTTCCACTTCATTGGACTAATCCGACAAAACACATGCCGCTGCTGCAGACGTATATATATATAGTCCCGCAAGGAACTGGGCCCATAGAACACATTCCGGGTTTTTACGCACGATTAGGTGTCGATTTGCCTCCTCTTTTCCCCAACCCAACCCTCTGCTTGTGTGTATATACTTATATATATATATGCAGACAAGCCCATAGCCGAGACGTCGGCGGCACACAGGTGGTCTAAGGTTTCACAGGCGAGATTTAGCATCGGCCATTTATATGCGCGCCCAAGAGATGAATGGCAGTCATTGAAATTGTGCTTTCGGTGAGTTTAGCGCGGACCGTACTTATTACTGTTGTTGTTATGCTCAAAATTTGTGGACTTTTAAATGAATGAACAACCCGACTTATTCGATACGATTGTTCAACTTTCCAAATCTATACAACGACGACGAATTTCAGTAATTACTCATAACATGTATGAACTGTGGAATTTCAATTAAAAAAAACTTTCGGCACTCGAGCCACGAAAGTGTGAAAAAAGAAACCGAATTCTTTGTGTCGACTTTATGTTATACACAGTGTATACATCGCCTCGAGTATACCGCGAATACCATAAACATAAACATAAATTATTTATAATCTTTGCTGTGCATTGCCTACCGAGAAAATATTTTTGACGCCCAAAGTTATAACAACTGTCCTTTTAAACAATATGCTAAATGCAAGATTAAATTCCGAGGCGCTACTGCTGCACTTCTCCGATCGAAGAAAAACACGCGCGCGCAAAGCTAAGCACCGGCAGATAACATTGTTTCCCACAAAATTATAATATTCAAATCAAGGGTTATATATGTGTATAAGCCTAAGCAAATAAAGCGAGGAAAGCGAGCGCGTTTATCTTATCCCGCAAGCGGCCGACCGACCGGTCACAAAGTATATGCGGCAAATTTTTCAAATTACATAATCTGTTTGACTGTCAACAGTCCATATATATATCGATCCCCTCTGCAGTGGCTATTATGACTTTTCGTATCCGAGCGGTGGAATTCATTCGTACAAGGTGTACATCTATGCAGTACGTTTATAAAGAAATTGCATCGTAAGAAACTACATTGGAAAATTGTAAGGATGTAGAGGGCAAAATGAGTGTGGCAGTAAACGCAGTTTCCTCGCGCGCAAACAAACAAAGTCATCTAAATATGTTACCGAGAAACACTGCGCGATGCTGGGAGAGAAAGAAGAAATCCCTGCGCAAACTGCACTCTCTCGAACAAAGGCCACTGGATATCTCTCTCTCTCTCCCTCTCTCTCTCTCTCTCTCTCTTTCTCTTGGCTCACAAGCTCCGAGAAGCACACCGCGATCAGCAGCAGCAGCATGCGTCGAGCTCCTCTCAACGAGAAGGAAGGAAATCAGCAAGCTGCAGTAGTATATATACCGCTTGCACAAGAAGCAGCCCAAGAAGAAGAAGAAGAAGAGGAAGAACAAGAACAAGCCGCAGACGAAGGAGAGAGAGAGAGAGAGAGAGGGAGAGGGAGAGAGGGAAAAAGGCGTGCAGGTACCCGCTACATGCTACACCAGCCACATCGGAATGCCCGGACTCGTCTCGCTCCTTTTCTCTCTCCCTCTCTCTCTCTCTTTCTCTTGGTTCATTCTTGTCTGCAGCAAGAGAGAGAGAGAGAGAGAGAGAGAAAGAGAGGCTGCAGATAGCGCCTCGTCGGAGGCCAGACGACGTCGCGAGGGAGAGAGAGAGAGTGAGTGAGTGAGTGAGAGCGAGCTGCTGCATGGCGGGGGCGGAGAGCGAGAGAGAGAGAGAGAGGGAGCGAAATACCGCCGTCTCGAGCGAGCTGCTGCAGCAGCGCAGGCGATTCTCAAGGCGCATCCATTGACGCCTTGAGTCAGGCCGTTCATGAATGAAACTGCCCCCTCCACTCGTGCCCAGGCAGCTCCTTCTTCTCCTCCTTACTTCTTCTTCCTCTTGTTTCTCTCTCGCTCGCGAATGCATATGTGCACGCGCTGCTGCTGCTGCTGCTGCTGCTGATGTTGTTGCTACATGGATCTCGAGAGATGCGTATTGCTGCAATGCTATACGTCGCGCCTACTTTCTTTTCCCTACTGCATATATATACAGTAAGTGTATCGTAAACGTATGCATATAGCGATAAATTTACGAATGAGGTTACACAGCAACGGATCGCTTCGGATTATCGCTTCGGAGGATCGCTTCGGAGGTGGAGATCTATATATAAAGAGCGTTTTTCTGCCTTTCGGACGAATGAGATTATTCAAGGGATGTGTGGGAGGTTGCGGGAGTTTTCTGGGACCGCACGAGAGCTAGTTTCGTGGGAAAATTCGGTTACGTATATCCCTGCATCTTGGGGCTTTCGGTGGGAAATCTCTCACTCTCTCGCTGCCTCCTGATTATTTCTTCGATTTGAGCTTTCTCTTCTTCGACTCATCGCTGCGATGGGGCGCGCTCGAGTGCTTATAACGTTGCAACGGATACTGGAACACCCTTAGCCGATGCAGAGATTCATTATATAGTTCCTTATACTTTTAAATTAGCATAACGGTTATATGAATTCCGACAAATAGCAAATATATAGTTTATACTTTTACTCTAATTATAAATAATATTGCGCTTTGTTAAGTCTTTGGTGCAATCAGAAATCAATGATTTATCGAGCGAAGCAATTCGAAGGGGTTTTGTAAAATTTGAAGAAATAAAATTGTGCGTTATAGTTACGTGGTCGCGTCGCGCGTACCGATCAAATGATAAAAAAGTGCCATAACGCTCAACAATTCATCGTATACTCGAGAAAGAACCGTTTTAACCCAAATATAAAACAGGACTATTCGTTCGCTGCGCTCCCATTGAATTTAATTTCACAATTCATCATAACTTTTTCTGACAGCAAATTGAATTGGCTTTATTAAGTCACACGTACGAATTGTAGCATCGATCGATCTTTTTTTCTTGCTTTACATATTCCACAACCACAATGGTCGTGTCATTAAACAAAAAAAAAATAACACTCGAAACATTATGACGTACTGTATGGATCGTGTTTGCGCGGTGCAGTTATTCGTCGATCTCGGGCGTCCGTATCGGCGGATCACAATATTATAACGAACCATAACCAACCAATGTTGTTGAGAAAGTTTGTCACATCAGCGCCGCTTTCTGCACAATCACGCGGGACTCCGATCGGCGGCAATGAAAAATCGTCGCTCCCGCGAAAAAAAGAGCGTCGCTCACTTCGTTAGTTTGACGAATAAATTACGGGCCATACGAGAGCTATGCGTCGCAAATATTTCATCGGGAAGTGGCGAAGGCCGACTAATGCGGGAGAAAGCGTTACCGTAAGTACTGGCCGCTGCAGCTCGTTTACCGCAATCTCCGTCGCAGTTGTCCTATTTTGCACGCGAGTCACCTGCGGCACACAGCGCCACTTTTTTTCTTGGTTGTTCGATTAGCCCAGTCGGTGAATTTAGTGTATTGAATTTAGTGTGTCGCGTGAACAGTGTATAGAGAAAAGAAAATTATGCGATTGGATATAGTCGAATTTTCTTGAACTTTGTGGTCTCGATTATTATTTATTATTATATAATTATTATTTTTCATACAATAGTTGTATAGGAATAACTTTTCAAAGCAGTGAGAACTTTTGGAGTATATTTTCTTCAATTCCATTCCATAATTATTAATAGGTATTTTCGACTCTTTTAAGGTATGCAAAAACGGGATGATATATATAT
>UELV01150711.1:0-11049 GCA_900490015.1 Megastigmus stigmatizans
ACGTATATATAATATATATATATATATATATATAAAGATGGTTACTGTCGGTACCGCTACAGTCTGCATCGGGCGCACGCGTACATTTCTTCTCCGCATTCGCTATTCAACAGCGTCTCGTGAGTTGTAATCATTCGTCATTTAATGCGACATTCGCAATTTAGGACGTGTGTGTTGACGATAGTCGATAGTTTTATAACTACACGAGCGTCGATTGTATAATATCGTATAGTTACACGCTGCTAAATCGCTGTGATTAGTTTTTCCTTTTAATCAACATCGAGCAATAACGGCGTCACGAGATTATGTTGTACTCGCGCTTTTAATTTCCTCTGCGCTGCACGGCGCGACTCGAGGTTGGAGAATGCGGCGACGGCTGTTTTTCCTTTGTGCGACGCGGCCACAGCGAATAACGGGGAGTCGTTACACGCGCGGTTAGTGGCTTCCGTTACTGGTGGCGAGCTTGGGTTTCGATAAAAAGTACGTCGTCAAGTTATGGATTTGTGATTGTGTCGGTTGGCGTTACTCGTCTTTATATTTCTTACATTCAATGAATGTATATAACGATTTTAATCGTATTTGATAAGGTCGAGCATTGGAAGATTTTTAACACTTACGTTGCACTTAATTATTACGCATGCTAAAAAGTTTGCTCAACGTACCTTATTAGGCTTTCACTCGTAAATAAACGCGTCAAGATCTGCATTGCACAAAATAAATATCATTAAAGTATTAAATCTGTATTATGTTGATTTTAAATAGTTTTAAAAAAAATTTCAGAAAATAGCCAATAAGCAAATACTTCTCTACATACATGTATGAAAATGTTCAATATTGGCCCGAAATGCTGCGCTACTAATTTTAATAAATAAATATTCATTTTTAGGCACCTATAATAACGAAGATAAGGCATTAAAACAGTAATTTTTCGCAGTAGTCGAGAAAAGAGATTAGTTCGGTCGGGCAGACCTTTTATCGAGAATTAAAAAAGGGAGGAAGAGAAAGAGAGAGAGAAGCGGCTTACTTTGGCGTGGAAAGTAATAGCCTTTATATATCTAGAGAGAGAGAGAGAGAGAGAGAGAGAGCCGTGCAAATCGGATCATCGACTTGACCCGTGGCGGTCGTAGCCTTCGTGCAATAACCCTCGTACACCCTCTTCTATTGTTTGTCACAATATTTAGGATCGCCCTCGATCTCTTCTCCCTTCTCTCCTCTTATAATTGCCGCGCGACACACTCTTAACATATTGCCACTAATTCGATAATTTGCTGGCTTCGCGAGATTAGCTCTTTCTTTAGTGCTTTAGTGAATGATCGCGCGCGGGAACACGGACTGGACTTTTCAGTGCTTATCGACAGGAAACTGTAGGCTGGATTAATCATTCTTTCCCTCCAATGGAGGAGACGTCGGAACATTATCTTGTACTTGGACGAAAAGAGAAGAGCGTTTAATCGCGGTACAGTCTTAAAACTGACAGATAGCGATCGTTGGTGAAGAAGTGCAGGGCCGCCGCTGCAGCAGCGAAGAATCATCCGCGGAGATTAAATCGCGTCGAAACGAGAGAAGATAATAGAATATCGGCTGACCTCCTTACTCTCTCGGCCGTTGATTATAACAATGTGCATTTATAGTCTAAAGTGTGTGTGTACACGCCTCGATCGGAGGAGCGAGAGCCTCGCTATAGTTGTTGCAGTCTTCCTTTTCTCTCTCTCTCTCTCTCCCTTTTGCGCCGCAGCTCTTTTTTACCATCGATCTTCTTTTTTTTTCTGTATCCTTCCCTCCTCGTCGTGTCGATAACTCCCGCGAGCGTCGACAACATCCGGGAGTAGTCGATCCCAACCGAACAATGACCGAGGCGTCGATCTGACTTGCGCATAGGCAATTAACAGCCACTGTATAGCTTCTCTCTACTCTCTTTCTCTTCTGTTACACGCTAGTGCAGCTGATCCCCCTTCACCTCGACGAGACGGTGCGTGCAATTCCACATGTCGCAGATCCATGGTTCTTTATAGATAATAGATATGTACGCGAGACTCGTTGTGGGCGCAAGAGAGTCGAAATTTTCATCGCCGCGGCACGGATTATCCATGCGCGAATCGCCTGTGTTTATGCAGCCATCTATTAACGAGGAACGTTGGTTGCACCGATGCCCCGGGATATACACTGGAATGTATTAGTTGTATTAGTTTGAAAAGTTAACCGAAAGCATGACTTGCTCGTCGACTTGGCGGTGCAATGGCTCCAGCGCTTAATTTACGTTAATTTATACTAATTCTTTTGCGATATTACGAGGAGTCTGCGAGGCGAGTGTATGTATTTACGTTCACGTGTGCGTGTACAATATATAGAGACAAGCTTGCAGTGCTTGTCTATATGCAGATGATGAGCAGTGCGGAAAAACGAGGAAGAATATATAGCTGATCATTAGCTACGGCGGTTGAGTAATAATTACACAGGTCGCTTGATATGTATACACATGCATAAGCTGGAGTCTTTGCGATTTAATAAGCCCCAATAGCTTGTACTGCAGATATAAAGTCATTAACGCGCACAGCGATGGGGCTTGTAAAGGCTTGCACTTTTCACGTAATATGTAACGATGCACCTGAAACTGCATCGAAGAATTATTTGCCATTTTATGAGTTCTACCGAGTCGGAAGTCCATGCTATTATTATGATTAACAAATATTAAATAGAGTTATTGCTACTACTTTTTCACTAAACTGCAAAGTCATATATAATAATATAAATTAATAATATCTTCGCGACATTGGAAGCTTAAGCGCGTATACGACCGAGAGTTGTATACGCGGCTGAGAAAGACAAAAGTCGTTTTCTTTGGGTTATTCGGAGAATTTGCGGTGGGTATAAGCTCGAATCGATTGACCTTGGAAAGAAAGAGGGTGCAGTTCCGTTAGTGTGTGCACACGGTAGCGCCGCTGCTACACGAGAAACAAAAACTCGAGCAAGTATAAGAAAAGCTCTGCCTTTATGCTCGCGCGGCGGCAGCGGCGGCGGCGGCAAGACGACTCGCGGCTCGCGTCAAGAGGCCATTGTTGGGTCTTGCTTTTTCAGGGGGATGAGTCAGCAGCGAAGCGAGGGAGACGGAAAGAGACACCGATAGAGAGAAACACAGAGAGGTTATATATAAGCTTTCACGCGGTTTACACCAAAGAGAAGATCAACGGGGAGGAGTATACGTGTGAAAAGTGTGTATATAGTAGTAGGTGAAAGTCGAGCGGCCGTACTTTTTAAAAGAGCAGCAGTGGAACACAGCATCTTGGCAATCATGTTACCTTTTTTTTTCCTTTGCCGAAACATATTCTCAATGCACCAGTGCAGTGTTGATCTGCAATTATAGTTTTCAAACGGACGTTTAAAATGTATCAAGATTTTGTTAGATTGTGTTTCCTCGTGTATAACTCAATAGACCGATATCTACGCAATCATCCCTATATTCAATTGGCAGACTTTCAAAATTCTTTCTCACGTTGGCATGGAGTCTCTCAATTACTCTCAGCCCGTGAAGTCGACCGAAAAAAAAAATTGACAGAAATTTTTATTTATACACCAAAGTGAATCTTCTCTTTCCGAACCAAAGTATATGGCAAACCCACGTAAAGGTATATGGACACATATCTTTCGCCCACTGTTTCTCCTACGCAGCAGTAGCAGCAGCAGCAGTGGAAAAGCGAGATGAGCGAATATATAGGTATATGCAGAATATCTCGGCTAGCGCACACAGCAGCGCATAGAGCGCCATAGTCTCGTTTTCACCGTACCGCGGTGGCGGGCGTTGCGCCACACTCGTCCAAGAGTCGTTAGCCACGGTCGTTGGGAGCGAGCGAGCACGAGCGCGCGCGCGAAAAACTCGTTGCGAAATACATTTTCGCGCTCTCGCATCGCGGACCGGGGGAGGCGCTAAAAACCGACCAGCAGCGTTGGTTGCTGCACTTGCAAGTGCGAGAGAGAGAGAGAGAGAGAGAGAGAGAGAGAGAGAGAGAGAGAGAGAGTAGGTCTAGAAATGCTATCGGCAGAAATGGCCGTAGCAGGTCTCGATGGTGTAGAAATCGAGGCTGAGCCGAGTTCGCTTCTTTAGCGCTGATCGCGCATTCCCGCCGCGGAGGGTAAGGAGAAAAAGTGCTAGTGCCGAGTTAAGCCTAATGGTGATGCAATTTTTACTGCTAGACGGGCTCGATGTTTTTCGGCGCTATACTTTTTTTCTCGAGCTTGGCCAGGCCGTTGATGCTCTTACGGACGACGCGATTCTTTCGCTTTCTCGTATTATATGTATAGTTTGTACGCTGCGTCGAAGGCGCGCAGTTTAGAAATCGGGAGTTTACGAATGAACGGCGATCTTGTGAATGAAAGCTGCAAATGGTTCATAAACTTCATTGAGTCAGAGATTTATTTGCGCATGTAGTTGTAATTTATATGTCATTGAAAGAGTATCATCATAAATTATAAGATAAAGCCAAGAAACAATAATTTTAATTAGAATGCAAGAGCTGTATAATTATATTTTATACTTCAGTATTTATTTATTATATAAACAATTACATTAATATTAATTCAATTGCCATTATTTATAGTATTTTTATTAAGCGTTTCAATTTGCAAAAAAAAATGTTTAAGTTGTAGTAACTTTTTGCTACTACAACTTTAGTCCAAATGACCATATTCAAAATTTAGAAAGAAAAGTGTTTTAACCTACTTAAAAAACCTTTCAGCTTCGAAATATGCTTTGTTAAAGATATCAATATTATTTATTTAATCTTAAATTCATCCGAAGCTTTGTTTTATTTTATTTTTAATTGAAAAAAAAACGCTACAATAACTCCATAATAACGACCGATACACTTGTAAGAGACTAATTTTTAAATTAAAATGCTAATTAAAATAATAAAAAGCGCGTAACTTAAATGCAATTGGAAAATTAAATATTTCACAAAGCCTATAAATACAGCGGTAAAAGATGTAATTCCAAGTCCCCGCGCTGTAGGTACTTACTGGACTATAAAAAAAAGAATACGTCATTACGGTAATCGAAACATAACGCCTGCATAAGTTACCGTTACGCCGCAGCCACTTTTAACCGTTCGAGAAATTGGTGTCGGCTAATTCCTCCATTGTCACTGACCTTTATGCTATACACACCCAGTATTAGGAGCTCGCGTGTGCTTTTACAAATAACCTAACCTTAATTGTCTTAACTCTACCCTGACTTATAGATATATGCCGATTCAAATCTCAACGTGTGAGTGACCTATTCAGCACGGAATCAAACGTGTGTGTACTTTTAGTAAAAATTATTCTATATTTTTAACATAAACACATTAAGCATAGGGTATATTTAACCTGAATACTTCTCAACATTCCCTTAAGTCATTTATTATTAAAATGAAAACATAGTTCTATACTGTGTATCGATTGGCGGGATAAACGAGTCTAAATCCAATTCACTGAAATTCTTCACTCGAACTCCACCACCGCACGAGCAAAGCCGATGGAGATAAACAAACAACCATCAAGCCTAAACGTGCGCAAGTCTTCGTGCACGTCACGAAGCCTTTTTCCACGCGCGATTCAGCACGGTGCACGAGAGCAAAGCGAGAGAAAAAAGTATGTAGAGAGGTGTACATGTCCGGGCGGCGCGCGCCGACGGAAATACATTCACTGCCATTGTCGCCGTCAGCGTCGGGTATTTTTCGAGCGTGACCTTGCGGTACCTACGAGCTGCTGTTGCTGCTGTCCGCAACTCGCGATGCGTTGCTGAAACCGGAAAAGTGCACCTGCGCTTCGTCGCTGCCGCGGCTGCGAAAAATTACCTGCGCGTCTACAGTTGGCTGCTGCTGCTGCTGCTGCTGCTGCTGATGGTGAAAATGAGCGACGGGAAAATATAAAAGAGCAATGATTTCCGGTCCGAATGAATTTGTTGGTTTTCGAGTGCACTCTCTGGCATTGCAGCCTATATGATGCTTACTTACTTTTTCGTAAAATAAATTATTCATGTATCTGCATACATTGTTTTTTATTTATATCTGCAATAGTGTTTATAGTCCTTCATTGAATGAATTGACTGAAAACATTGGAACATGACACGGAAACATCAATTTTCTTCATTTCCCCACTATAGCATCTAATTGTATATACTTGAAAACTAATTCCCTTTCGTCATCCAACATGAAGCTATATAGGCAAGCAATAGCTATATACGCATCGCTCGCCTATATATGTTTACAAACGAAAGGTTCGAGCGAGCATCGATTACTCAATCGGCAGTTGCAAGTACACTACCTATATATATATGAGCAGCGCGCGATTCCGCTAAATCCGTCCTTCCGCGTAATCCGTGGAATTTCGACTTGCAGCAGCGGCGACGTCGGCAAACGAGAGAAAAGGAAAATCGAGTATAGGGCCGGCGAGAAACGACGTAACACGCTGCTGCTGCTCTGCTGCATCAGGCCGGCATTGAAACGAAGCCACACTCGCTGCTGCTGCTGCTGCTGCCGCTTCACTTGCAGTTGCCGCGTATATACGCACGTCCCGAGTTCGCTGACCTTATAGCTGCCGCCCGGCTGCTCTTCTCTTGTCTTTCCTCTTTCTCTTTCTCTCTGTCTCTCTCACTCTGTGCTACTCGTCTTCTTCCGCGTGCGAGCTTTTCCTTCTCTCTCTCTCTCTCTCTCTCTCTCTCTCTCTCTCTCTCTGCTGTACTGCAAGTATACATATATATATACCTGCTGCTGCCCTTAGCCTCGTGAGTCTCTTTTTCGCGGCTCTTTCAAGCGATCGCAGCCTGATTGTTCTCTTTGATTGTTCTCCGGGAGGATCATCGGCTGGAGGAGGCTTCCAAGTTTCTTTATAACCCTATAACCAAGTTGCGCTTCACTCTCTCTCTCTCTCTCTCTATGCGTGTGTGTTGCTGCTTTTGCGTGGGAGTGTAACGGCTGCGAGCCGAGTTTTAGCGAATGCTTTAAAGATTTATTGGCAGTTCGTTTGGAAATGAAATTTAACTCTCGCTCGCGCGAGCGATACGCTGATGCAACCGATGAACCGATAAAACTTAACAATATATAATTATGACCTATTTTGCATTCAAGATGAATTATCCGCTTTATATACAGTATGCACAGCTTTTGAGTTATTCGCAAATATAAATTTTCATTGTACTTTATTCGGCTTGTTTTGAGAATTCTCATATTTTAAAACAAAACGTCTGTACTGCAATCGCAGAATCTACGAAACTCGTAACTTTCACACAATGACCTAATTTTGAAGTCTCGTTGAAAAGAAAAGGCTAACTTTATTTTGAATTTATTGTTAATGAAAAGTTGTTTTTGTTTGAAAGTCGAAAACCGTCCCTGTAATTTCAAAGATGTATATTGATCAATCGTGAATTAAAAATCACTTCATGGACTCGAAATTGAGTGTGTTTGTTTAAAATGGACACAGTTTTTAAAGTGAAAATTCTGTAATTTAAAGCATAAATCGACGGCTCTGTGGAAAAGGGTTTTATCATCTTGCAAGCACGTTTTTCTTTTCTTCCTTTCTTTGAAAGTTTGTAGAAGTTGCATAAGTATGAAATTTTATATGAAAAATTTTATATTAAAACCTTACTCTCAATCTAAATTATACTTGCAGTTAAATAAAAAAAATATTCGCGTGATATACGCAACCTTTTTGCAAAGTAGATGGAACTTTTTTAACCTGGAAACTTGAGATAAGCTGCCTTTTTTCTACCATAACTGGCGAAAACAATATCGTATTGAAGTTTAGCTTACATAGATCGATTCGTATAACCTCTTATCATCGTTATTTCATGTTCTGATATTCGTTTCATAAAATTGATGGGCATATTATTTTTAAAATCGACAAAACTACAAGAACGCATAGTGTTATTGTTCGAGTCAACGCCGTGGCCGCAATCATTACTTCACACTCATTTTATTCCCATCAATTTTTCACGCCAACGATACACGACACATACGGAATTGATGCGGGACTCTGGTATATAGTGCGTATACACACATACACACTCGTATGCGCGCCACAGGCCTTTTCAATTAACTTTTTAACGCTTATCGCGTGCTCTTATTTCCTTGGCTGATTAATCGGAAAAATTCGCACGCTCGCGTTATTAATCAGGTGACCCTCTTCCATCCTTTCTTTCTCGCCAATGAAAATTGAACGCTGCTCGCAACGAACAAAGCAATAAATAAACCTCTGCGCGTGGTGGCAAAAAGAAAAACAACAAATTGTTGATAAATCGCACTCGTTAATGATGTAAATCCTGTCGTGTACCGAGAAAAAGGTGCGGGAAATGAATTTGGCTCGATTAATATAGGCAGTTCAACTACAGTAATTTTATTAAAAAAGTATATTCAGCTGAATAATGTAAAAGTTTTATATTATTTAACCTAATTAAATTGATGATATTTTCTTCTCGGTCGGTCTCGTTTTAAAAAGTGAAGTGAAAACAATTGAACCGCATAGCTCTCAACCATATAATGAATATGACGAGGGTCGAGTGGCTTTAAATCAGTATAATGAGCTCGAACCCGCAGATACATACATATACAACTGCTCACCCGTCACAATAAACAAAAGTATAAATATCCTATAGCGATATAAAACGTATGCATAAGCCTCGCGCAAAGAAAGCAGCGACTGCAGTTCGTCTCGGCAGCATCAGCGGTGGCCCCTCCTATAAGGGAAAGCGGAGCTAAAAACGTATCACGGCCGCGCGCGGAAGAAAATTGAAGCGCGCGCGAGCGCGACAATAACGGCGCTGACATCAGTGCGATTATAACAGTCGTCCTACAAGCGTTTCCATCTCTCTCTCTCTCTCTCTCCATGTCACGCGAGAAACAGCAGTAGCAGCGGTGGTGGCAGCACCGCCTGCAAGGAGGAAAGTAGAAAGTGACAGAGACAAATGCATCGATGCTCGCGCATCAGGAAGAAGCGAGTCGAATCTCGGATCTGCTTTCCGTATACGCGACACACGTACGGACACACGTACACGCGGGAGTTGGTATCGCGGCGTCGCGCTTGTATATACGGGAAATTATCCGTCTGGGCTAATAATAAACCGCTGCGGCTGTTATAGAGCGCGCGCGCGAGCGAGCGAGCGATGCCACGCCTACGTAGGCCGCTGACTCGGCATCGCTCGGCTAATATTACATATGCGCTGCCGCCGCTGCTCTCTGCACCTTCCTGCATAGCGTGTACTGTATAATATGTACGCGCGTGTACAGTGTATGTGTGTGTGTGCCCAAGAGAAAGACCGGCGAATTTTTCACGCTCTTTACGCACGCTCGAATGGCACCGCGCTCGCGTTGCAATTACCTGCTAAGCGCCGCCACGGAGATGACACCGCAGCTGCTCTTTTCTTCTTTTTTTGTTTCCTTTGTTTTTCCGACTGCAGCGTATGCTCAGTCTAAATCTCACGTGGAGAGAACTTGTTTGCTGTGCATATAGAAGTCGGAAGAGAAGAAGGGAAGCTATTTATGGTTTCTATAAGTTGCTTTTTAAAGTGGCATAGAGGAAGTTCGATTGGCAAAATGTTTGCTCCACTTGACCTTTAAGACTCTCGCGAGATATGGATATCTCTGCCACAAGATATGAATCGATAAAGAGATCCGTTTATACCGATTGAGAATCTTCGCGCGCACAGGTGTGCAGGGTTTGAAGTACTGTATACATTCAAACGCCTTTAGATTGCATTTCTATCGACGATATAAACATGAAATTATTGACAAAACTAAAGAGGATAAATTTTAAAACACATGTTGTGTGGGTCACATTTAAGAAAATCAAATAATATCTACATTTTTCGGAATCTTATCACGATCCATGTTGTGTTTTCTCTGCCCAGTTCGTCTTATCTTTTTAACCAGGTCATTAAAGTTTCTTAATTCAATGCAAATTGCGAAGCATAGCTCGAGTCAGGTCAGCTTAGAGGTAAAATTGCTCGGAAAAGATTGACAATCTGCCAGAAGGGCCCGTTAGTTTTGCTAAACGAGTGGAAAGCAAAGGAGGTTCAAGTGCAACGGCACAATCGACCTCCGCTATATACATATATATGCTGCTTGCCTGCATCGGCCAGCGCAATGTCTGACAGCGTGTGTTTGCAAAAGTTGTTGAAAAAGGAAGAGAGTAACACCGTTGCAGCTAGATTTTTATACTTGTACGTTTCGTTCCTGGATTTTAATATATAGGTAGACAAAAATTAGGGCATTCGTTAGACATTTTTTTATTTGACGGGATAAAAGAATGGCTCTTAAAATCATCTCTTATATTAGAGCAATAAGGCTGTAAATATTTTTATTTCAAAAGTCACGTACATACAAGTAGAGAGCAATACATCTCTCGAACAGAATATTGAATTATGTAAAACGAAAATCCTGAATAAGCCAAAGCTACCTATATGCAAATGCAATCGTAAAATCGTTCGCAGAAATTTTTTACGATCAATTTGTGGTAAAATATTATGCAATAAAGCTTTTCGAGAGTCTCCATCATTCGCTCAGTAGACGCGAATGCCCTACACTTTTGACGTTTATACAAATTAAAAAAAATACATCATTTTTCTTTTTTTTTCCCCTGTAAACTAAAGCCCGTATAAGCTCGAGCGAAGTAAAGCGTAGTAGGATATATGTATCTCGATGGCGAATAATAAAAACGTCGGAAAAGCAAATTGGATTAGGCGTATATACATATCGAGAGAGGAGGAGTGTCGATCGCAAGTATAGGGAAACATATATACGGAGATGAGAATGAAAGCTGGTGCAGAAGCTGAGAGAGAGAGAGAGAGAGAGGGCGCGAGAACGAAAAAGGAGGAGCGGAGATAAGACGCCAGTCACGCGAATTGCAGTGCGTGATTGACGAGATGAATAGAAAATCGTGAACGGCCTCCTTCTTCGTCTCGCGACTCTCGCGATCTGAATTATGCGAGACGAACCAATCGAGCTTCAGTTCTCTCTCTCTCTCTCTCTCTCTCTCTCTCTCTCTCTCTCTCTCTCTCTCTCTCTCTCTCTCTCTCTCTCTCTC
>UELV01150712.1:0-24750 GCA_900490015.1 Megastigmus stigmatizans
TGCTCTTACCCCCTCCCCCTCCTGCCCCTCCCCCATATTCCACCCACTCTCTGTCTCTCTTTTGTATGAACGACCTTTAGACATTTCGCTTTGGTTCTTTGATCTCGTATGCAAGACCATTTTCCTTTAGTGCTGTATACATCTAAGGTACTTTGTGCGATTTTACCCAGGAGAGATGAACTTTTTTAGAATTTCTAAGGGATCGAGAGTACGTAGTAAAACAGAATAATTAATAAAACACCTCGAAACACGCAGCACGTACGGAAACTTCTTTATTTCGCTGGGAAAAGTCTTTGTAGGCTTTTCATAAAGTCCGAACTTAATTTCAGGAGTACTACAAAACTTCTTCACGCAATATGTGCGGCTCCCTCTCTCTTTCTCTTTATCTCCTTATATTTCTTTTTATCTTTTCGCCTTCCGCTATACCCGTTATTTAATGTTATTTCAAACTTAAATCACTGTGGAAACTGTTGTTGGAATGGTTTTACTCAAAAAGTCGAATAAATAAAATTCTTTTGCCGTTCTTTCATTTGCTGCACAATATTTTTTTATCCATTTAGGTATGATTCTAATTGCGTTCCGACATGGAAATACAATCAGTATAAAACATTTTGTGAGCAATAAAATAGATAAACGTCCGCAATTTAAATAAATCCATAATCCTTATAAATGAAAATAAAAACTCTAATTCGATATAACATTTATTTTGTTCACTGATTTTGCACAAGATAAAAAAATTGGTTAGTTTAATTATACAAAAATGGATATAAAAAGTTTGATTGAATTTGGAGATTTTTAATCCGTATTTGTAAATAGCATCTGTTCGAAATAACGAGATTTTTCAATTAACCGGTATTACCCCGTGTAGCATGAGGTATTTAAATTGCACCTCAGATAAAAATGTACATTTAGTGCCCTATACACTTTTTCGCCCACTGAACAGCCCTTGTCGTGCCGCCTCTGAATATCTTTCAATCTGTATCGTCGCCTCTAAGTTTACGATTATCAGTAGCCATGATCGCGAGCAGTGCTTATACGCGTTCAAACGATGCACTTTCATTTTCAAAAAATAAAAGCATGGACTCGAACCTGCTACGGCGATCGAATAATTCGCAGTTCGCCCTTTTTATTTTACCGCCGCACCGTCGCTGCTGCTGCGCGCGACCTATTATTTTGCGTAATAAAGGAGAGAATAATCAATGCACGCGCGGTATCACCAAAGCGAGTTTATTAAAAGCTTTCGCTCTGTCTCTTATGCATAGTCCGATGAGAAAGAAAGGGATAAGAGGGTGGGAAGCCAAATGGACGGTGATATTGGAGAAAGGCTACTGCAAGTTTTTTGATTCTCAATTAATGCTGGATTTCGAATGTCGGGATCGAAAAAGCGATTTCATTTCAGCGGAAAAGGCTAAAAGGTTTTATTGCCGCTGGTTAATTGAAAGTGTACAGAAACAAGATTAAATGAGATGTAATGACAATCCATATTAAAGATAACTTGCTTCCGTTAAATAATTGAATCGAAAAAATTTAATTTCAAAATCATCAATGGGACTTTTTACTCTTCTTTTGTGTATATATTTAATTGTGCAGAATTCAATATATACAGAATTGCCTAGAATTTAATGAATTATGAAAGTCATCAAATTAGAGAATATGTAGTCGGTAGCAAACATCGTTTTTCACCTATTTTTTTTAACGAAGCTACCATAATGTACAAAGTATAAGCGGTGTTCAAATCTTTTTTCTAATTATCCTAATTAAGATGAAAATCATGCAATTTGTCACGAATACAGTACAGTCAGTTAAATATTGCTCCACTATAATATTATTTCATAAATCTTGTTCCATTTAAATTTGCACATTATTAAGTACGGTTTCATATCGTGAAAGTCAACTTCGAAATTAATGGTTGTTCTCCGAGATTAGTTAAACTGTAACCCTTTGTTTTAATGTTGTAGTTAAATTTTTATTTCTGCATTTCTTACAGTGCAATGAATATAAAAAGGTTTAATTGCCTTTAACTTAATTCCGTTCTTAAGAAACCGCTTTCCTTAAAAAAACCTATTAACTAGAGAATAAATATTTCATTGCTAAGAAATATCCGGATAATAACAAAACACACGGACTTCCTTTAGACCCTTTATTGATGTGTATAATATGTATAATATATTTTAAATGACTGTATTAAATTAGTTTCTCATTATATGTTTATTATTTTAGTTAGTTCACCTTGGGAAGGTACCTTCATTTGATCTATTCCAAACATCAACCTCGACAACGCGTTAACTAAAGGTCTAAAAAAAGTTGCGGCGTAATTAACATTATTACTATTATCATACCATCTCACAAAATCAATGATGTTTACATTTTATTAAAGTTCGGAAAACAAATTATCGCAGTTAACGCTGCAGTACTCCGAGCATAAGTTATTTCTGTTTTCAGGCTATGTATAATCTACTTTTCATGCAACGCACTGTAACCTAAAAATAGCCATCAGCTATATAACATCTCTCTCTCGTATGGCGCACCTTATACCATGTGTACACTAAAGTCTTCATTGGCATTCAAAACACACTTTTCGATAATGGACTCGCTAACGTAAGCAGATTATTAGTAAACTAGTATCCTCGAAAGCGAGGTAAAAAGCAATTTGTGCAAGAAGGCGCGCTCGATCGTTCCGGTATAAGTATAGCAGCATGGCGGCGTAAAAAAAAGCAAGCAAATTAAGACGCGGAGGGTTGTAGGAGAGAAGGAAAACCCTCATAAACTTGTCAATCCTCCAAAGTCATTTAAAGCGAAGATTCGAGTAACACGTGCGCGCGCGAGCCGACATGATCTCTTTCTCCCTCCCCTCCTCTCAGGGAGGCCAGACCCGATTTATATTTCTCTACTTTTTCCGGCCTCTTTATATTATTTCGCTTTGGGAAGAAGCTTGTTTTTCACAGCGATGTAGAGCTCCTCATCCATCAAAGGCACGAAAATGTAGGGAAATCGTCGGAGTTGCCGCGATGGAAAACATTTTGTCGTCCAACATCTCCCCCGTTCTGGCCGTACATGTGATACGCGCCCGACGAGGAGCGAACATGTGCTACACACCCATACACCGTATAATATAGCTCGGTGTGGCGACTACGACGACGCGTCCACTATATACTGTGCCGCAGCCCACTACAAGGGTGAGACGACGACACGCGTCATGCTGCCAGTTGCTAACATAGCGCGCGGCCGCCTGCCACTGTTACGGTGTGTGTGTAGTCCGACGAGAAGACAAGAGTCGGGAGCATAAGGCAGATTCGAAAAAGGGGATGGCAGAAGGAAATGTAATAAGGAGAGAGATTGCTGTCTCGCCCTGTGTACGTGTGAAGAGTTGGGCCATGGATGCACAGGCGTTAGTCTCGCTCGGAATGAGAATAGGAGGGATGAAAATTCATGAATTCGAATGATACTATTTTGCAAATTTCAGGAAGGGAGGAAATGAAATATCGAGTTTGTAACAATGAATGGCTCTTCGTTGTGTATAGGAAATTATCTTTAGCGAATTCGTGTGACGTTCCGGATTTATATGGATTCGAAGTGGAAAAATCACGGTATCGCATCCTATGCCTTATTTGAAAATTAAAGGAGGATTACTCATGAGATTGGAATAAAAAGTAGTATTTGCAGCAAATGCACGAAACCTATTTATTTAGAATAATTTAAGAAAAAGTTGGCCTCTTTACTTGAAGGGAAAGGTGAAGTGCGTGATATGGGGTATACGTTATTTTAATAATAACACAATAAAAGGCAATTAATTAAGTAGTAAACTCGATTTTACTCAAAATATATATTATTTAGAATTAAAATGGTCATTTAACATGGAAAATCCATTACGCCCCATTTATGAGGTGAAATGGTTTCTTTGAGGTAAGTAATAGATATTATGCTACTTTATCAAAAAAGGAAAGTCTTTAAGCGCACAAGTTTTTTGGATTCATTTAGTAATTCCTATTTTTTTTTCGTAAAAAACGTAGTATCATTTTTCCAAGAGATTCCACGGTATTTATGTTATTTAAATTATAATGTGACTTTAATAAAACCATTATCCAACCGACCTGAACTGCCCATTATATCCCCTCTCCCCTACATTGATAAATTAACTAAACAACCCTTACTATGAATGGCTATTTAGGGAAACCACTCGGTCTCGTTGAAGTACGTAGTCAAATGAGTACATATGTATACCCGCTGTATTTGTATTTACCAAATACGAAAGAGATTACACCACAAAACCAATAGATACATCTATTTGTTTTATACAATACTAAAACAAAGTACACCTCGATAACTTTTTATTTTTTGCAATGGAATTTGTAAAATTATTCATCCAGTATGTTAAATCTTTTAAAGCACTGAAAAATTATTTGAATAAGTCATAAAAATTAATCAATGACAGAATTTATGAAAACCTTAAATTAATGTAAAGTCAGTTAATTTACTTGTCAATTGCTCGCGTGTACATATAACACAGGATTCATATTTGTAACTCTACCTATATATCCGAATTTATAGACCCGATTTAATATTTTATTTTCATTATAAAATTCTCATCGGATAAAGATTCGTTTTCATAATTTACGTTTTTAATGGCCCGTGAAAAAGATCTGATAAAAGATTTAATGATAAAAGTGTCAGAGAGAAATAAAAAATGTATTATTTACTGTGCTTTCATAATATACCAAAGCTAGTGAATTCTTCGGAGCGAATGAGCGATAGTTTGACATGAAACATACAAACATCATGATTGTAGAAATTTCAGAAATCAAAAATTAACAGAACTGGGATGGTCCGTATATTATAACAGCTTGCAACTTCAAATCCAGATTTGTAGCTGATTATATTCGCAAAGAGACTTTATTGTATTAAAAGTATAAATTTCAGGATTTATTTCCTCTTATTAAATAGAATATTTCTCGCAACGACTTTTTCAATAAATGACATTCGTAAATATAAATGTCATTCATATGTTACAAATTCAGTATTATAAATACTATCCACATTTATCGAACAAAATTTAATTGAAGATTTCAAAATTTCTACAATCTTTGCACTACGCAATTTTAATCGCGTTGACTTCATATGTACCCAACTTTATTCCCGTCAATTCGACAAACCTAATTCACATTTTTTCATATAGAAAATGCAATGATTCAGCGCTGATTCAAAGCTTCCGTCAGTTCACCTGCACAATCGCACGTTCATTTTATATCAAGCGGCACAAAGAACCTCGAGACGCTCTTATCGTGACTAACGTACAACAAAAGCGTCATGCTATAAATATTTTCTTAATTCGTGTTTTACAACGATGCCAAGCCCACTTTGTAAACACGCTAATCACGTAAAAGGAACGAGGGAAAATAACGTGCTCGCGTATAAGAAGGGTGGAAAAAAGCTTATCGAAAAGTTAACATCGAAATTAAACAAAAAAAAAAGAGAAAGGCGGATTCTATCCTCGTGGGGGGTATATATAGCGTACAAGCGGCCAGGCTACCGAGAAATCCAGCGATATTGAGAGAGAGAGAGAGAGAGAGAGAGAGAGAGAGAGAGAGAGAGAGAGAGAGAGAAAAAGAGAGAGAGAGAGAGAGGAGAAGAGAACGAGTGGCCTCACGTCATAAGAACATAGATTATATCGTTTAATAAAACAAGGCGTCAGCTTCGAGGGGAGGAATGGAACGAGAAGGTAGGAAAAAAAGCGAGCCAGCCGGTATGTATGTATATACGTATATGAGCGTGAGAGCAAGAGAGAAGAGCAATTTCGCTAGGGCAATTTTTGAACGCGCGCGCGGCTTTTTTCTTTCCCTTTCTCGTCTTTTTTCCTCTCTCTCTCTCTCTCTCTCTCTCTCGCTCTCGCTCTCTCCGTCGCGAACGGCATTTGTGTGAAGGAAGAGAGAGAGAGAGAGAGAGAGAGAGAGAGAGAGAGACAGAGAGAGAGAGAGTAAGAGATAACACTCTGAAAATCTGAAAAGCAAACTCCTCTTTCTCTGTCGGCTCTCAGCGATTCTAGCTTCCCTTTTTCCGTCGTCGCGAATCTCTCTCTCTCCCTCTCTCGGCTCTCGCTACAAACGAAACTTATCGCTCGCAATCTCTCTTTCTGGCGCTCGGCTCACATAGAGCCTTTACCGCCAGCCCCCCCCGACTCATTCTCGCCTCCTCTCTCTCTCTCTCTCTCTCTCTCTCTCTCTCTCTCTCTCACTCTCACTCTCTCTCTCTCCTCTCTTTCCTCTCTATGTGCAGAGCAGCAGCAGCAGCAGTGGCGGTGGCGGCGGCAGAACAGCACAGCCACTGTGGCTCTCGTTCTTTTGGTGCTACTCGCTCGCGCGGGCCACTCGAGCGAGTTTGTCGATAAGGTACGAAAGAGAGAGAGAGAGAGAGAGAGAGAGAGAGGCGCTTGCTCGCTCTCCGGATTAATTATAATCGAGCTGCTTATCTCGAGAGAATTCGGGAGGGGAGATGTGACTTTTGGAAATTCGGGAGCGAGGCCCATTAATCGTGTTATCAGAGATTTAATTAGATTATAGCGGGACGAATCCAACTGCCGTTTCGCGTTGCGACGCTACTGTTACTACTGCTTCGCCTTTATATATATATATATATATATGTGTGTGTGTGTGTGTGTACATGTAAGATTGTCCGCAAGCTGGTGCTGCTGCTGTCGTTTATACTGTTTCTGGATAATTTGATACGGCTTTGAGATAGGCTATACGCTGAAGGATCGGCGATAATTTATTGGTGACTGCGACTTGCGAGGGGTGCTGCGCGTTCAGTTCAATGGACCCTAACATTTTTCCTTGTGTCGCCTGCCTGATTTGCCAAATGTTTAGGGGGCTTTCTTTCTCTCGGCGTCGGTTCGTGCTTGAGCTCTCGAGTGCGATTGGAATTTGATTTTTTTTAAACGATTTTTGGAATCTGCCAAGGGTGTGTTGTGAAAACGAGCACTTGTCGAGGCGGCCTTTGTCTGCGCTTTTTTTTCTGGCAAAAAGCGTTGTGTAGAATGTAATTTTTTTTTTTTTTCAAGGAATTGAGACTGTCACTAGCATATTTTTAAATAATTATTTTACAGACTAATTGTTAGTTGTATTTTATATACTTTTGTTGATGAGTTATTCAAAAAGTTATGCCTTTTCTCTGCCTATTTAGTATCTCATTTATTTACGTATATTCATACATGAGCAAAAAACTTTAAAACAAGCTGGCAAGCAGGTTTCTCAATCAATTATAAATAGCCGAAACCAATGGCACACAGAGCAAAAAAAGTATGATACTGCATAATTCTTAATTTTAAAACTCCATAACCAAAAACACCTTAAGGTAGTTCTCTTCAAAACCCTATTTCTTCGAATATGTCTAAAATATTTTCTATTTGTGACTTTAAGTATATTTTATATGTGGTTAAAATCTGGTACCCGCAAGCGGTATGAAATTTGGAGACGTTGAGCCTCGAAATTGCATACTTTAACATTGAAAGCCTATACTGAGAACCTATGGCCAGGGACGTTTCGTTCAATTGCAAACCAAGTTTTCTTACGATTTAAAAAAAAACTAATCTCATGATGTAAAATAATAATATGAATCGTTAGGAAAAAAGCTGAATGGGGCAAACGGTGCTTTTTTTAAAGATACAACAATCTAAAGTTTTAATCCCAGGCTATAGTATATCTATATAGGTGCGCAGTATTTGACTCTCTTTCAACTTTTGGGTCCTATTTCTATCTATCTTTTTTTCTATCTATATTCTGAACTTTAATATTATGAATTTCGAGGTTTTCACATTAGATGACGCTGTGTAATATGTTAGACAACAAATTTTCTAATTTAATACCGAGTTGAGCACCACGGCAGGGAGAGAACGTCCTTAACTAGCCGAAACACAAAATCCTCGTAATAAAAAAAAACTACGAAAATTAAAATCAAAATGAATTTTTGAATTATGCAGCTTACGTAAATCTACTTCAGGTATTATAACTCACTTGCTCTTTGTGTTGTTTCACTTTTGGCGCAGTGGTTGAATTTTGATAAAAGGCATTTAAAATGGCTCTCACGTAATACACATAACTTTCACATAGGTACGTTGTATTGAAAAGATATGCGGTATGAAACTTTTGGAAAGGCAAATGAAAAGTATTATAGGTTCGGTAAACAGTTGCATGCTTAGACTTTGATACCAACTTGTCTTTGGCGTGATATACCACTGGGGTTAAATGAAACCGAAACTAATTCTAATAAATTAGAAACAATGGTTATTGGAATTCAAATACAGATCCAGTTACTGCTGAGAATGTAATTAGCACTTTGACATTTAGTGAAACTGATCCGACATCGCCAGAACTTCATTCCTTGTTCGATAAGAAAGTAACTGCAATTAATTTTCAACGGCTTGTAATTTGTGATACGCGCTGTTATTGATTATGCATTGAAGTATTAAACTTGTTTAATCCTAATAATTAGTTAATATTTGATCAAGTACTCACATCCTCGGCGATTATTACACATAAATTATTAACAAACAGTAAAGGGAAACAGGGATGGGTGAGCTGAGGGTTTACAGGCAAGGATTAGAGTCAGGTTTAATCGATATACTAGCAAGACATTGCACGACCGTAGATAAACTAGTCCGCATTGACTTTTTGAATGGTTCGAATATTTTTTGCACTTTGCCATCGAGACTTCCCAAATTTGATAAACATGGTGAAATATATTTAAAGTTAACTAACAAAGAAAATCGGAGGAATCCAAACATCTAATTTTGATGAAAACCTGCAGAGGCATTATTTGGTCGAAAATACAAATGCAAATGATAGTGTTTTATCTATATTTTTTATTCTTATTTTGCAACATTAAACCGTAAAGGTCCAGATGATCAAAACGTTCCATTCAACTATCCAAGTTCCAGTTTAATAGTTATTCTTGTAAACAAAGTGTGATTGAAGATAACAATGTATAGACTTTCTAATTTTGAACTTAATTTTGATGTGCCAGAGTTTACTGAGGGTGTATCAACCCTGAGCAACAAACTATTTAAAGCAACAAAGTAATTAAATCCATGATATCGTGTTTCTCAAATAAATTGGCTCATTATTCGAGCTTCGAGAGTCGAGTGGAACGTTTTGGTCGGTAAAACATGGTTTCACTCCACTCAAGGGTTGATACACCCTCAGTAAGGGGTTGCACATCAAAATTAAGTTCAAAATTAGAAAGTTTATACATTTTTACGTCCAATGACACTTTGTTCACAAGTGTCATTAAACTGGAAGTTGGAGAGTTGTATGGAACGTATTGGCCGGCTGGACCTTTACGGGTTGATACCAACCATGATTTTTCATATATTGCGATTAAATGAGCCTTTATTCGGCCCCATTAGATGAAACCCCGAGACTTGAATCTCATATTTTTGACCAAAGAATAGTCTCTAAGGTTTCATCAAAATCAGTTCCTCGGGTTCCCATTTTCGGTGTTATTTGAAAACCACTGTAAAAATATAATATCTTTGCAAGTCTTTTTAATAAAGTAATCGCTGATGAGTAATCGCTATAACCTGCACAAATTTAAAAGCACTGATTCAGACAGCTTGTAAACATTTTGGTTTTCCTATATAATGTTTCTGGCGAACCGCATCAAGCGCGCGCGAACGTCAAAATCTCGAAACAATTTTTCACCGTCAGAATGCTGGTTTTCTCTGAGGAGAGCGCGCCGAGCTGACGAGGGAAAACACAAAAACTACATTTTTCCGGGGCAAACTAGCTTTTCTCCGTCAGATACTCTCGTTCTCTCTCTCTTTCTCTCCCAGGGAGTAAATAAGTAAAAGCTTCCATTTTATTTCGGCGCAAGGTATAAGAAAGCATACCGTCAAACGATAGTTCGCGCAGAAAGGCTTCACCTTATTCACACCCTGGGGTAGCCGGGCACAAAAGTGCATACCGACGTTTTACGGCACCATTAGTCTTGAATGGCTCGAACAGGAAAACACCTTGTCAGCGCCATTTTTCACCCTAACATATTAATGTCCCGTCTTCCTATACATATACAAGCACTAGCATCGGTGTATACACGTCTCAAAATTTTCCACTCCGTACCGAAGACACAAAGCGACACTCTACACTTTTTCCTGTCTCCCCGCAGTATCATTAAATTTAAACAGGCCACTTGTGTGTGAGAAGGCACCCATTCCCCTCCGTTTTGTTCCTGAATATACTTTCAGCCGCATGATACATTAAACACATTTACAGACACTCACAAACACACACATTGGCGCACCGAGTGTACAGTTGTTGTCGGGCTTGTGAAAGGTTAGGCGCGAACACGCGATATTATCCAAGTAGCCGAGTTGTGATATAACGAAATCCCTTCGGTAATCCATTACGAGCGTGGACTATCCGTTTCGCGTATGGGCGTTAGATTTCTGCCCCTTTTGCTCTCCCCTATTTAGGCGCATGCTCTCCCCAGAGGTGGAATTCTATAGCTCAAAAGATATATATCCTCAGGAATATATATTTCCTCAGATAAATACTGCATTTTGTCAATGTATAAATATATATAGCCGTTCTATAGTACCAAGTAGTAGATCATTATTAATGAGTAGGGCGTGAATTGTCAAATCGGTGAATACTATAATATAAAAAAGAGAGAACCTCAAATATTATAATATCAAGTAAAGCCACAGAAATTTTTGTTTGCTGAATAGAGAAATAATGAGTTGTGGAAGTTGTATAGAAGATTTCATTGGGATGCTCGTATTTGAATTTAAATAAAGGACTCCTTCTTTCGCACAATAAATTTATATTTAATGGTCTTCTGCACTCAAACATTCACTGGACTATTTGGCAGCGCAAATTGTCTACGCCGATCAAAATCACATGACGATACGCGGAGAATAATAGTGCGTCACGATATTTATAGTGCAATCATCCATAACTAAGAATACAGTCGTATAATAGATGAATTTAATGGCTTCAACATTAAAAGCACATAAAAGAGGGGTAAAAATAAAAATATCGAAGTGATCGTGTAGATTTGATAGCAAAACGATTTATGGACCTCGTTGAAATGCAATTCTCATACTGCACTAATAAAACTTGCAGACTAATCGTAATTGATTGCCGCATTTCGACCATAAAATATTTGTAATCCGCGCAGTTTTAAAATTTTAAAAATGCCAAAAATATCTCTTGCGGAATTTTCCACGTACATATAGTCGGTAGATAAGCCCACATGGTATCCAGGTTATTATACATATATATGTATTTGCATCTCTTTCCTCTTTTTCTCACGTTCTATTTCAAAAAATGGAAGCAGAGAGAGAGAGAGAGAAAGAGCGCTTGTTCGTTGAGGGTACGTCGTTGTGAAGGTGGTGCGCGAGGGGTAGCGGGGGTGCTGGTATGGGGTAGTTTCGCCCTCTTGGAATTCGCCACGGCCTCTAGAGACAGCCATTAAACGCATACCGCTCGCTTTACGGTCCGTTCATCGAAAGAGAAAGAGACGGGGAGAGAGTGAGCGAGCTGTATAGGCGGAGAAGGAGAGAATAGGACAGAGATAGCGGGCGTCGGGGAGGGGAGAGGGGGCCAAAGAGGTAGAGAAGGCGAGAGAGAGAGAGGGAAAAAAAGGGAAATTAGTCTGCACATCTGTCGCACTTCGCCGAGCTTCGTTACGAGGCTTGGCGAAAGAGAGAATAGCAGATATAAAGAGACTGGCAAAAAAGGGGGGGGGGGAGAAGGGACAGTAGACAAAGCCGCGCGAACGGCGCGTTCTCGGTGCGCTGCGCTGAGGTGAAGTGCAAAAAATTAAAATTCGTATTTTGTCTAAAGTTTTCTCGTTTCGTGTTTTAGCGGATCGTCCAAGCGGATTTTATTAATTCTTCTCTCCTTTTTGTCGCCGTTTTTTAATTAACTGCGCAATTTTATATAGCGGTTTCGCAATTAGAAGTCGGAAATTTCCTAAAATTAAAAAATTTCTTAATCGCGCGCCTGCTAGCTTTCTCTCTCTCTCTCTCTCTCTCTCTCTCTCTCCCACTCTCCCTCTCTATTTTTTGCTCTTTAATTAATTTCTACGTTTTTATGTTTATTAGTTTTAAAAGGATGTTTAATAATACCAAGGGGTGGGATTTTTGTTCATCAAAATGTTAAATTAAAGGTGATTTCAAATGTAAATGGATGAAGTAAAAAGTGAATAAAGCTGAACGATTGCGCGTAGCAATTTTGATAATTGCAGCAAAAGCCTCTTTTATTTCGGTATATCACGTTGACGGCTCATATCTTCATAAGCTCTACGAATTATTAAAATTCCGATAATCGCATATATATTCGAAAATAAAAAAATATATTTTTTTAAATATCGCTTTGAAAAAATAAACGAAATAAAGCGAAATAAAAACGGCGGGAAAAAGGTCTCTGGGAAAAGATTGGAACGCGGAGATAAAGAACGGCATTGCAGTCCCGAATCTACGGGTTAACTTTTAAAAGCATAACAAAATTGTGAACCACCAGCCGCGCAATTAAATGGAGAGACAGCAATGAAAAGAGAGAGAGAGAGAGAGACAGAGAGAGAGATATGCGAAACACTCTGGAATAGACGAATAAAAAGAAATAAAGCTGCAAAAGAGAATAGAAAAACAGAGCACGAGTGCGACGCAGAATAGGCATAGAAAGGGGCAGAGAGGACGAAATGAACGGAATCGGATAAAACAAGAGAAGAGAGAACCACGATAAACATAGAGGGATAGAGAAATAGAGAGAGAAAGAGAAAGAGAGAGAGAGAGAGAGAGAGAGAGAGGGAGAGAGACGAAGTGAGACGGGAAATCGGTTCCCCGCGAGCCAGCCAATCAGCGTGTAATCTGTTTAGGCTTCCTATTTGACACACGTGACTAACCGCACATTGCCGATGTGTCCCTCGCTTCTCTCTCTCTCTCTCCTTCCCTCGACCATCCCCTACACCTTCCCCCCTCCCTCGTCCCATACGTCCCCACACTTGGCCGGTCGGAATTGCGACGAGGAATACTTTATGAGCCCGACAGATGCGCGCGAGAGCCGCTCGGGGCCTCGGATTATCTCTGCCTCTACTCCACCTCCGGCACACCGCACTCTCCACCTCCTCCTCCGCACTCTCTACCCCCCTAAGCACACAAGATACGCCTCCCCTTGCATATTTTATTTCGGCTAGCGCGCTGTGCACTTGCGCTAAACTCCGCATCTTTTGTCTATTCGCGGCCTTGCTCTGATTAAATCTCTATGTCGTCGTCGTCGTCGTATAGTCGTCGTTGCTCGCTCGCCCGCTCGATTCGCGTGTGTGTAAGCGCGCCTCTTGCCCTATCTTTGTGTCTACTAGCTCGTCGAGCATGCGGTTTCCATTGTATTCTCTTCGTCGCGGTCCTGCGTTTTTCGCCTTCTTTTTCGCCCCTGTATACCAGTCCTCGCCCCCATTACAGGCAGAGAAATTTATGTCTCGATACGTGTGTGTGTGTGTGTGTGTGTGTGTGTGTGCAGGGGAGAATATAGCGAGCTTCGGAATTGCACACAATTTTTGGCCGAGCTCCGCGCGCGTTATTTTCGGAATTCATGCGCGAAAGTTTGCGTGGCAAGTGCGCGCTTCTTTTCTACTCGCTATCGTTTTTTCTTTCTTTCGTTACTTGTATTTGCGTAATAAGATTTTAGTTTTATGCCGCGGTACGCAATAAAAGGGGATTTTTGTGGAAAATATATACATAAATTTGGCGAGTAAAGAGGTGCCGAGTTTCTCGAATGTTTTTACTTTTTTTTTTGTTCTTTGTCAGTTACGTGAAAACTCTGGGTTTTCGCAAATAAGGTTGGAGTAAGAGAAAGAATATGTTTTCTGAAAAAATTAAGCACTTAGGAGCTAAAGTATTTTCCTCTAATTTTCCCTTTACTATACAGAGAATTCAGTATTTTTTTTACATTAATTAAACCTATAGACAGCATAGTTCTCTCTCAGACTTATATATTCACTCGAAATAGTTACACTAATATATCACACAGGATATCGATATCTTTATAGATATGAAGCAATATCTAACTATTTAACACTCCAATTTCCATTTCCCGTTTAATAATAGAATTACATCCTATCTAAAGGCATACGTAAATGGCTCTAACGATTGTCTATAACAGTAAAAGTACATAGCAAGCTTTATTTCTCTAAAATAAAGTTAGAAATTATTTAGTTTATTTATATATTTCATTAATAGTTCATATAGTATATTTATAAAATGCTTTCTTAAAAAGACGATAACCGGTAAAAGTGTTGCACCTTAAAACTCGATCTAATTGGCTAGGTGTAGATATTCGTTATGGCACCAAAGTTTAAAATATTTTTATGTAAATTAATATTTGAATTCAAATTATGAAAGAAAGTATTTGTTAATATTAAAGTATTTGCTATAGTTCGAATACACTGATGCGTATGCCAAAGTTGAGCGTGCGAAGCGCGCATGAATTTAGCAAGTTATATAAAAATTGATATTCTGAAATACAAATAAATTGTTAAAGTTGTAATAGTTATAGCTATTACTGCTCACAAATTTCACTAATTTACAAATTATAATTTATATAATAAATGAAACCAGCCATTTTATATTTTCAATAAAGCACAGAAAGCTTCAACAGAATAATAAAAATATATTTTACAATATATTCTTTTGTTGTTATTTCAGTACTTCTTATTGATTGAACGTAACAATTTCTTATATTTTTTATTATATGCCTAGTTGCCTTATAAAAAGTAATGACTGCGAGAGGTAAAGGAAAAATTAAATGCATGTGATTGGTCATTCAATTAAGGTATAAACAACTAATTAGCTCATTCGGATATACATTCGTGAATGATTTAATAATTGATGGGTGATGATGCTTGCGAACAAATGATTAAACTGTTTATTTACTGGCCAACGTTTCGGACATTTTTATTCAATCTTACGTTCCTCATTATCAAAGCAATATGCTTATGCTAACTACACCCTAAATAAAACTTTTAGAGTGAGTTAACATTACATAAAAAAAATTTCTTTTAATTCTCTAGATTTTATCAAGTCATATTAATAACTAATGCTGTCGAATAATGAAAAAAACATTGTTGTATTCTTGTGTATTATAGCCCTGATGAGGGGCATAAGATTGAATAAAAATGTCAGACATATTGCCCGGTAAATACAAAGTTTAGTCATTGATTCGTAAGGATCATCTTCCACCAATTAATTATAATTAGCTTAATTTTTGCTGGTATTGATTCTATCTCTCTTGAAGACATACCAATTTTTCTAAAATTTGGAAGTAGCAATGGCCACAGCAACGTTTCTAGCTTATAACGTTAACCATCTTCTTCAGGGCAATAAATATTTATTTGCTTTTCATAAATTGTAGACATAAAAAATTATATTACAATTTCAACAGTTAGTGATTATAAAATATATTAACAGCTTCTTTTTATATATTTTAACGTCGCTCTATTTATGCTGTCACGTGGTGTTGATCAGCAACGGAGGTTTACGATGCGTATGTAAGCAAAGCACATGTAATATCTTGCAGAGGTGCTTGTGTCAATGAACCCGAGGCTAGTACTAGAACCCAGATCCTTTGGATTGTAAGCTCATCGCTCTACCGACCGTAGGTCTCGTATTAACAGTTCTGTCCTGAAGAGAAGTGTTAATGTTACGTACTCGAAACGTTGACATAACAAAGTTCTAAACAAAATTGCTAATTTGGCTCATGAAGATCGAAATAGAGAGATATTCTGTATGTCATTATTTTTGAACAATGTATGTGGGTGAGTCTAAATTTTTTAAATTGAAGAAGAAATTCGTCCGATACCCCATATCAATATTAGTTATAATAATAATACTATTATTTATAAATTAATAGTCTAGTTCTTTAAATACATGGTGTAAAACTTACGATAACAAAAACGTGGTAGAACAATGACTTGTGTAACTCACCTGTAACAGAGAGAAAAAAATTTCCATTAACGAATATTATTTTTCATAAAAATACAGTAATTTATGGTACAACAATTTGAACAATCAATAAAATAAGATACAGTAAAATAAAATACAGTAAAAGATAGTTCAATTAGTTATAGACAATTAAATCGAGTATCTGGCATACAAAAATTCGCTCATCAAAATGTGCAGAGCATGACTTCTAGGCATTCAACACTGAAAATTCGAATGATAACATTCAACAAAGCAGCAAAGAGCAGCATAATAATACAAGGCGTCACCCGGTTAACGGAACACGAGCGAAAATATTTGTCGAAAATTTCGCGTTAATGGCAGTCCAGAAGTGGCCCCCTAATGTGTGCTTTTTGGATCGTTGCAACGCTTAAACACAAGCCCCCGTGATGCTCGGTTCGCTTTGCACGGAATTTAAAAGCTGCCACAGCCGCCTGCGCTCCACGTATACTATATCTGTAGCCGTGAGGCATTAAGGCACCAGGGGGATGACTCATCGAAGTTAATGCGATGTCGGGTGGAGGGGTACACTTGGGGGTCGATTTTCGGGCTGCTTCCACAGTATAGCAGGAGTATAGCAGCAGCAGCAGCAGCAGCAGCAGCAGCAGCAGCAGCAGCAGCAGCAGCAGCAGCAGCAGCCGTTCAAATCCGATACGCCGAGATTGTTGCACATGTACCACCGATACGTTGACAAACCGGCATCTGGTGCGGTGCCGCCGCTACTCCTATACCGCTGATGTTGTTGCTCCCCGTTAATCGCGGAATAGAGACCGTGAAGTGATACGTTTGATCGTAAGAGGGTATTATGTTTGGTCGTTGGAAAATGTACATATGGAGAAGTTCAGATCTGTATCTTTAATCTTTATAATGACCCGGGAATTTAATGCCGCTGGCATGGAAATGCGTGCTCCGATATTCGCGAGTGCTTCTGAGAGGATTGAGGTTATGGTGGGTGAGATTAGAACGACAGATTTTATTGAACTTGGTGGGTATCGCAAGATACGACACTTCTGTATCTAGTGGATTAGATTGCCAATTGTAGAAGTAAATCGATTAATTCCTTTACAGGCAATATTCTGCGAGCACTTTGTGTTTTATATAACTTCCTTTACAGTATTATGTTCAGAATTTATGCAATGAATTAAAAAATTGATTTGTCAGATGAGGTTTACTTATCTTGCACATAACCATTAATAACATCGTCGTTAATCTGATCAATATATCAAGTTTCAACTTAAATTGTAAATATTTTATAAGCAGCTAGCTATTAGTACAAATTAAAAATGGCCGCAAGTTATTGCTCTTAATTCTAATGTATAATTATCTCTTCATTTTTTTTCAATTAATTAAAAAAACGACAAGTCAGAATTATCTTCTTTTGCTCAGAACTATTTATTATATTGAGTACTACGTTACTTCAATATGAAAATTAACTTTAATTATAAATAGACATCCATTTAAGGCAATATTGGATCTCCCATTTCCTACTTCCTATGACTGTTCAAGGAAGACCAGCTTCATATTATATAGAAGGCTTTATCATAACGAACAACAATCCACTCAGTAGGGAATATTAATTTAGATTATAAATATAAAACGTATTATCAACGGAAATTAAATTTTTGCATTTATTAAATCAATTTCCGGAAGTCCAATCTTTAATGATATTCGTGTGACATTTGTTGATTTGCTTTACCACTCACTTTGGTCGGACTTCCAAAAATCGATTGAATTACAACCAATAGAAATTAGAATTGACGACGATTTCCAAGTTATCTTTCAATCCACTTTTATACAGTTACAATTAATAAAAAAAAATAAAAAAAATTCTCTTTGAGCAAGTTCAATTATTTACTTTTTTATTCCTATAAGCTGTAACTTAGTAAAATGAAAAACATGCAGTATTTGGTGTGTATTAACAATATGATCGAGATATACTTAAGATTTTACATGTCTGCTGGAAAACCGTATTACGTCTACGTAACAGTTTACACTGATGTATTCGCAGAAATAATTTCAATTTTATAATTTATAAAAAAGGCAATGTTTCCACTGAACGGGAAGAAGGTTATTTTATCACTCATATAATATATCTGTATAAGCTATTGATTTTCCGTTTTCCACGACTTACGATGAACCAATGTGTAGTATATAGACATAAGGTGAATCTTATAAATCATGAATAACATAAATAGATCTAGAGGCTTTATATATAATAAATATAATTGAAAAATTTCGAAATCGTACATTGAAATATTCCTTATATTATACAAAAATACTACACACATTGTATTAAGAGATACTGTAGAAATAGTATTGTATACTATGCAGTGCTATGTATACTGCATATTACAAAAAAGTTGTAGAAATTTCATTTTTCCTTGAATTTATAATATACTGCAGGCAATACTCCATGACATGTAAAACTTATAATATTGTTTGAAGTGACATGTTTCCAACAAATATTGCAGACTTGCCGTTAGTATATTTTTCATTAAGGTCTCGAGCTTAATAAAAGTTCTTTTCAGCTCAGAATCTCAATCAATTAAGAAAATTATTAAGTAAATAATACGAACATAAATAAAACCGTAAGTAAGTGCAAACATATATAATACAAATGTCAAATAAGTCATCCTGCTTAAAATCTGCAACTTCCTGTACCTCCGATAAACGTAATGTGAAATGAACACGACACTATAATTCAACTTTCCATAGCTCGGCATTTATTAATCGCAGCAAGCATTTATTACTCATATTTAATTATCGCTAACTTATAAAATTGGCAATGAGATCTACCCTTCTAAGAAATATCGCTCCACAACTGTAATTGAATTAGCTTTACCGCATGAATGGAGATTCTCCATGAAACGAGAAAATACCCCGTCTTAATGATCCCGCATTAAGAGAGATCGCTATAGCAAAGTTACGCTATTAAGCAACTTTGTCCATATACACGTCGAGTGTTCGGACAAGAAAAGTAATCTCGATTTCATTGCGTCAAAATGACGCGTGCATAAACACACCAGCACCAAGGAACATGTAGATATATGTATATATATACACACCGGTGCACACGCAACCTAACCGTCCCTTGGTAATATTCAATGAAATCCACTCTGCCAGGGGCTCGCACACGGCGCGTTGTTATGGTGATTTCATTGTCGGTATATCTCAGCAATTATTATGGTAATGACAGACTTGTCGTTTCGCTTCTCAAGAATGAGAGCCGTGAAATTATATTATAGTTGTTTGCTCCTCTCTCTCTCTCTCTCGCACACGGGCTATACAAATGCCGAGTCACGATGAGCACTTTACCTTTGAAGTTAAGCGAAACGATAAGCAACACATCCAGACCGGCTCGTACGCCTCGCTTAATAAGTGTCGGACATACTGATACTGCTATGTGCACATATCCATACATGTATATACATGTATAACAGAGAGTCGCGCGCACCTGTAAGGCACCTTAAAGGCCATCGGGCCAATCGATTGCAGCGGCCATTCTATACTCATTAAAGTAGCGTTTAATTATCCAAATTACAAAATGCCGTGTAGTGGGTAAAGGAAAGGGACGCTAAGTACTTGAACTAGTTTACATACTTACGACGCCTACGACGACGCGACGTGTCATAACAATGGATAAGACAAGAAGGCGATGGGGATGAGGAAGGGGGATGGGGGTGAGACATAGGGGGAGAGGGCGTAAATTGAATCGCTGAAATTTATCGATGGTCGTTTATCTATCGGCCGATGTCAAGGAAATGGCATTTCATTTATGTACGTGAACGGAAAACTGTGACTTGATAGCTACGACAGCCTTGAGAGGTTAACAGCATCAGCATGAAAAGTTCTTTTTTCTTCGTTTTTCTTATACCTCCACCTATAGTTATAGGTATAGTTATTAAGAAAACAAGAGTTCTCGAGAGTTTTCCAGGAAAGTTGATAATGTATTATGATAAAAATTGCGAAACTTTTTAATGTTCACTCGTGACGGAATTTCCAAAATTAATCATTGAACTTAGATTGCGCTATCACAACTACTTCGAACCTCGGTGGCTCGGTTAGTGTGGCGAAATTTTGTTTGAGTTGGAAAGGCGATAGCTGTTTATTCAACGGCTGCTTATATAAAATAACTTTGAGGAATTCGGAATTGAAAGTCAACAGTATCTACTGGCTAAAGTGGTTGATTTAGTTGTTTTACAAAAAGAATAGATTCGTATGATGTATAATTGCTAGAAATTAAATTTCTATATCAGGAAATGCTTAGTACACAAGATTCAATAAACAATCATGATTGATGTATGTATGACTAAGAGAGCAATATTGTTCTTAACATCTTTTATTTTCGGAATTGGAAGTACTCGTTAATGGGTTGCGGAACGCGAATTAAAAATTTCAATGTACCGCTTTAAACATCGCGCTAAGAATCATATATAAATAACTATTATTAAATAAGTAATTATAGAAGCAGAAAATATATACCTATATGTGTAGAAAAAAATATCGTCGCCCTGTCTTATATTAGCGAACAATCTGTTATTATCCAAAGTTAGGAACAGGCATATCAACGCTACCAGAAATATCGTTTGTATACATATACTTATTTTAGCCCGAACAGAGGCCTGCAATTTTTGTGGACATTGCCGCTTCTGAAATCTTGACATATCTGACCAAACTTTGATTAATAATACATTATTATTGCGTCTAAGATAGAGTATTATCATATATTATATACCGTATATTTAGCTATAGAGCAAGAAATGCATCGTATCAGTCAATAAAACTGTACAGTTCGTACCATTTGATAAAAATGGAGCATGATATCCCCTTAAACGAGTTTAAGCGTATTATAAATAATATGTTACCATTATAGCACATGAAAATAATGAGCTTACGAAAGTATCGAGGGATTCATGTTTATATTTATCGTTTATATTAGCTCGTTTAGATTTCTTTTTATAACAAGATAATGCTAAATTTAATAAGTACAATATAACTTTAATTTTTTCTTGCTGATTGCACATTTGCGATATAAACACATCTTCTTTAGCACACAATTGATTTAACTAAAATTGACAGAGACTAATTTCACATATGAACTATTTATGCTTTTATTTTAAGCTGAACTAGTTTTCTTTGCAAGCTTGATGAAACAGTGGCGCTAAAATACCTGAGCCACGATGAACTAAATGTTCCATGATATTAGAAGTATGTTTCACCTATATTTAACGTGACATAAGCTTCATTCACAAATGTGCAAAAGCTACTGAAATTTTAAAGCATCAATGGATACGTTCGAATTAGCACAATGAAGATATCAAAAGGTTTTGTCTGCAACTAAATATAATGCTTCGCATATCGATAAATATAGAGCAGCTGCTTAACGCAACAGTATAAAATTGTTGAGTATCACCCATTGCATAACGTCTATAAGCTTGGCATAGATAAATCTTAGATTTATTGATTTGCATCACGCCACGAACGATACGCTTAAATAATTGAAAAGTTTTACATATTTCTAAAATCAATGTTCCGAATATACAGGCTTTTATACAAACACTCTCTTATTACAAATATTTTTAAGCTTAAATATTTATCCAACATAGGACAATCGTTTGTGGATTCTTGTACGTGGCTTAACACGAAAAGATAAACATAAAGTAAACTACAAGAGATTCGTTCTAATAAAATTTGCCGTATAAAATCGATACACTATCAGCTTTAAAATAAATCCAGAAATTTCCGTACCACCTCGTATCCGCATATTGAATGTTTCAAAGACTGCGAATTCAGAATGAAAAATGGCTGTCGCTACACAATTAACCTAGGCGCATTAACGTTTCTCCGAAGATTTAAACGACGTGAATAAAGTATATTTGTTTTAAGAAAATTGCTCTATCGAACTGAGTGGTAAAGCAAGACATATTGCGCTGCTAGCGCGAGCGATGTATATATATATATATATATATGTATGTATATGTATATATATAGTTTCCTTCCAAGAATCCTCGCTGCCGCGTGCAGAAGCTATAGACCTTTTGCACCCCCTCGGTGCGGCGAGCGAGCGAATGCAAAGTCGCTCACACGCTGCGAGACAAGTTAAAGCTAAGGGTCGGGGCGTCGTGTATGATTGCTGCTGCTGCTGCTGTGTATACGTGTGTGGGTGAGATATGACGTGTACAGCGGCAATCCCTTTATATATATATACGTACCCTCTGAGGGTTGGGAGAAAGCTTAATTGCAAGTTGAACGCGATATTCGTCATGCCATCTGGCGTATCTTCGTATATTGACACCCCAGCCCAGTTCCTAAATTATAGGAGGAGTTGGTTACTTATCTTGGCAACTTCGCGTTTATTCCTCTGTGTGCCCCCTTTATACTTTTTTTTTGCTCCTTCACGGAGAGCCCGAATTTCTCTGGGCCGCACGTGTAACTTTAAACGAGCATTTTGTTCCAGTTCCAGGGGCGCCTAGGAGGCCTCGCCTTTTGTATGTATGTCAACATCGCTCCGTTTTCGAGATGTAAAGGCTGGGGGTGGGTGGGTCTCTTATACCGAACGAGAAATCGATAGTTAAATTTCCTGTTCAAAAAGAAATACAAAGTTGCCACTGCCTTGTGTTCTTTTTTATAAGGTAGGTACAGAGAGAGAGAGAGAGAGAGAGACGGAACTTTTAGATTTCACGCTAGCGTGAGAAATGTACATTGATTATATGTACGTATAGGAATTAAAGTGCCAGTCAACCTCATTTTCAATTCGAATAAATTTTTTCGTCGATCGAACGTCACATGCTGCTGGCTAAGCATACCAATTCTTAGATAATATTGATTCGATACCATGTGTTCCGTGCAGACGTCTATTTGTGGTTTTACAGTAAGAGCCAGCGCAAAGAGTTGGTATATATACCTACGAACTAGTGACATTACGAATTTAACATTGAGAATAGGATTGTTGTGCCGAGACTTTTTTGTTGACTTCTTATTCTCATTTAATCATTAAAATTTCAAATGTTATTTACTATCGATCGATGAGCTGTTAAAAATAAAAAAAGTAAAATGGATTTTAAAATTTGAAAATTTTTGTTGTAAAAACACATTTTAAACTAAACATACCTCTTTTAGGCGTCCTTTATCATAATATTTTGACTAAAATATAAAACATAAGTGACAATAAACTTATCCCATCAATCAATAATTTCAAGTGTACGAAGATGTATCCAATAACTAGTAAATTTTAAACGAGCTTTAAAATATCAAATATCAAAAATATCAAAACCCCAATGTATTCTTCAATAAAAGCTTTAAGTGATATTCGTACTAACTTACAGTTCTGTACATCTTATTCTTCGTTGCAATTACTCAATTTTTAAGTTTCTAAGGTGATCGAAGCACAAGCTCACTTCCTGTGATATAAGGATTCTGTTAGTAGTCGAAAAATTAAAAAAAAAGTATGTGAATTCAAAAAATAAAATGAATAATAGTTCATTGTCGGTACCTATACTCTATGATAGGCAGTACCAATTGCTCAAAATTGTTTTTTTTTTTAAATTAAATTTATAAACAACGGTCTTTACTGAGAAATATCGAACTGAAAAAAGTCAAAGTTTTGGAGCATAAAGGTGTACCACACATCTGTTCGTGTAGATAAAATTTGTTTTACCTGCATCACCCCGCATGTGCATTTCAATTGAGAGCACGAGAGCGAGAGATCGACAAGACGGTTCCTCGAGAGCGGTAAACATAACTTTAAAATTGGAATAAGCATTCGCTATATTGCACTTGGCTATACATATCATTTACGAAGAAATATCACAATTTAGTGAGGAAATAATGTACAAATGCCAAATATTGAAAGAACTTTAGAGTTAAATATAGATGAAAATAAAAATCAAGAAAACCGGGAAACCGAATGCGAAATTGAAGGTGAGACTGATTGTTTTTAAGGAAAGACCGTTTGAGTCACAATAAGCATAATTTTAGTTCTGAGTCAGAGGAGGGGGAAGTAAGTAATAATGAAAATGAGAAGCCGTATTTTGAGAACAATCAAGTTTATGAAATAAAAAGAAACAAGAAAATTGTATTTACTCGTTGACGTCATGTTATAATTCATTTACCTGTAGCTGCGGGAACGTAGCTTTTCTTTTAAAAAAATAAAATTCAGAATTGATTGATTCGATTGTTGTCGGTACAAATACTCTACAAAACTAATAAAAAAGAATTTTGCTCGTTAACGTACATGTAAAAATGTAAGTGCTGTTGAAATCAAAGCAGTGTTATGTATTCTTGTATAGGAGCTAGTGAAATATTACGTTCAACAGATTTAAATTATCAAGACTTATTCAACGATGAAAACTTTAGTGCTAGTTTCTGAGTAACATGTATGGCACCTAAACAACTCGTATTTATTCTACGTGATGTGTTGGTTGATATGTTTATGAGTGATATTTTTAAAAACATAATTAATAAATTTAAAAACCCGGGGAAAAATGATTTATACATAATTATATATAACCATATATAATCCTATATATATATTTATATAACCATATATAATAATCTATGATTATATATAAATATATATGTATATTGTCTCTATATAATTATATATGACTATACACATATGTACACGTAAATGTATAATCGAATATGGTCATACAAAATTATATATAATTGTATATAGTTTGCCAGAATGGTCACATAGGGCGGATTTTTATGCGATTATATATAATTGTACAAAACTATATATAATTATACATAATTGTATATAT
>UELV01150713.1:0-10996 GCA_900490015.1 Megastigmus stigmatizans
AGGAGAGTGTGAGCTTCAAAAGGCATCGAAGTATTAAATTTTTCCAGACGACCGCGCCCCTGCCGCCCGGCTCCGACGCCGAGTATAAGAGGAAATGCATGAATAGAAGGAGAGAAGCATTCCATGCACAGGAGTAGCGGAAGAGCGTAAAAGACAAGGCTGGAGATGAGGCGGTACGGGGAGTAAGCTGGAGAAAAGATGAGAAAGAAAGTGTTTTGGCGGATGAAATAATGTGCTAAGAGTATTTTGCTGCTGTGTTGTGCACTCGGTCCTTGTTCTTATATGAATCAAGCCTATGCAGCTTGCTTACAAGTATTTATTTAGTAACTGCTGTCAAATTTTGAAGTTCATTAATACTTGTAATCAGAAACTATTGTCAAATCGACAAGTCGTACAATTAAAATATTTAAAATAACAAGTTCTGTGTAGTAAGATATTTTTTAGTTTTATAATATACCAGCTGCTCTTCGTCACTATTTTTCAACCCATTAGCGAGAAAAAGAAAGGAAATAAATCATAAATTCTTATAATTTATGAAAGAAGAGCACTGAAGGATAAAAATCATAGGAATAATCGTACAAGCTTCTTCACGAAATCACTTATACCATTTTGCAAGAGCATCTTCTTATCGGCTAATTGATTATGTATCAAGCTTGGCGAGCTCGCGACGCAGGGAAGACTCAAGACACAGTAAATATAAGAAGCGATTCTCCCCAAAAGCCTTGAGATTGCTCCGGGATAATAAAAACGCATACATCCGACTCCCTTCAAGAAGATAATGCGCAGGTCCCATTACGCTTAGCATATGAGGAAAAACTCGGTCGTGTCTCATCGAAACACTCGAACTTTCAGATAATGCAGATAAATCGTTAAAGATAAGCACAGGCAGAAAAAGGCATGAAAGTCCCTTCGTCACGTAGGCCTGTGACGAGGCCTCGTATTTCATTCGACATTCAATTACTTCTGCTCCCGCGCGCGATGGCAAGCCAAAGAGAGTGAGAGAAAGAGAGAAAGATGAGTTTATTCGTCTCGGAAGAGAATGCGTGCCAAGATTTTTATGCTCTCGCCCCTCGGCGACGAAACTTTTGCTTTTACCGATGAAAGGGGTAGGAGGAATAAAGAAGGAGAGCTGTTGCGATAGAGAGAGAAAGAGAGAGAGAGAGAGAGAGAGAGAGAGAGAGAGAGAGAGCAATGGAAGATGAAACTCGCACTCTGAATGAACGAAAATGGAAGTGCTACTCTTGTTTTGGTTAGGTAAGTGCGATAATGCGTGCGTCGACAATCCTGGTGTGTCCTCCGCTATTTCACACCAAGTATAAATCTTTCCTATGGAATTGCGCAGATCTGCGCGGGATTGGTCTTACATCAATTTGCTTATCCACTTTGCATCGAAATGGATATTTTTCTCGGTATTTCCAAACTCGGGTATGATTGGGGGGGGGGCATGTTTGTTATTCTTTGCTGTGTCACGAATCTTGGACGTATTAATACCTTGTACCGATTGATTTTGTGAAATAAAAGGATAGCGAAAAATGCTAAACATTGCGGAACTCATTTGAAACAATTCGTTAACATGATGAAATATTTATTTTTATTTGGGTTACTGTTAATATCAGTTACTAATAATTTAATCAATCTAAGAAACTAATATTTTTTATTACATTTGTAGACCAAAATTTAAATAAGCTTAACTACTAACTACTGAAAAATCTTATGTGGGCTCTTAGGTGAGATCTCAGGTAAAATTCTGTTACCCAAATTTATAATATATTCGTTAAAAAATCTTTTCACACTATTCTGTATTGTACTATTCATTATATGTCAATTTAAAGTGAAAATCTCCGCACAAAAATCTCAGCTGAGATGTCATGTGAGATACCACCTATATATACATATATAAATATCAGTTCACTTTTTACGAGTTTATAATATTTTTGGTAGGAAACTCTAACATTAGATTTTGGTCTGAGATCTCAGGTAGGATCTTAGGTGAGAGTTTTCAGTAGAGTGCACATTTCCATTAAAAATATACGTTGGCATGAACTGTGAAAATATGAAATAAAAGATTATTCTAAAGTGTGTTGATGGTTTATTGAAATTTTTTTTTTTTTTTACCATTTCGGTCATTAGGTTTAGTTATTGTACTTATAGCCTGAAGAGGGAAGTGTAATTCTAAGCTTTTGAAGCCTTGTAAATAAATTTTCATAAAAAATTTTTGTTTGTGGAAATTACTTAAATCACTTATACCTTCCTTAAAAATGTAATTAAGAAATATGAAATTACAAGAGCTATGTGTTATAAGTAATTTTATTATGAGATGCTTAATTCACCAAAATTCATGACATCTTTATACCATAATACTATTATCGAGTGCTTGTCCAGTAACGGCTCGATTCCCAAAGACACTTTACACAAACTTCTAGTCCGCGACGAAAAATAAATGATTCTTAGCTAGGCAACCGAAAACAAGCTGAGAACAGTATATCTGAAAAAGTTTTGGCAAAAAAAACCTTACAAACTAAGCTCAACGTTTTCGACCCACATTCGCGAACTGCGCGCGTCCAATCTTCTTTTCGGCCCGTATCACAATAACGCTCCATCTCTCGGACCTTGCGCGTGTCGGTGAGTTGTAGGCGGTGCAGCACACACACACACACACACACGGCGACGGCATCGTCTTCATGCCGAGCGAAAAACACCTCGTTCGCTTTGGAATGGGGGGTCGCGGGGAGAGGAAGAAAACGAGCCAAGTTTTGGGCGCCCGACGAAAAGTACAAAGTTTTCTCACCCCTCCTTAGGCTGCTGCTCGTGGCCTAATTAAGCCTGGCGCAGCGATAGCGAGCCGCGCGGCCCGAGGAGGAAGTCCGCTTTACGTCATTTAACGCATGATTACGGGAGAGCACTTATTGTTGAAATATGCATTTGCGATAACGCGACCGCACCGCGAGTATGTGCTCCTTGACTCTACTGACATTTATTCATTTATTTATTCGATTTTTACTTAGTTATATATGCGGTGCGCGCGCTTGGATTGTATAGGAGGAGGGAGGCGACAGGCGAGTGAGACGCCGCGTTTCTTCAGGTTAACTTTTTAATTGTTTTAACGAGCTACTTCGTGCTTGCATTTTTTTCCCTGTTCTTTTTATGCCACTACCCAAAAGTGTCCCTAAACGAGCTAAATGAAAGATAAGCGTAATTGAAAATTAAATTAAGCTGCTCTCCGGGAGAGATCTGCTAAAATTTTTCGATATAATTATCCTGTTTCCATTAGATGGAATAAAAATTATTATTAAAAACGGAAATTCAAATTACATACACCAAGTGAAATTCGTTGAATCTTTTTGTAGTAAAATGTAGACCTACGTGAGTTAAGCCTGCCATTGTTTGGAACAGATATTTAAAAATATTTCGATTCAAAGTATCTATTTTAAATTACTCGATCACGATCCGTAGAAATCGACTTCTCATGTACATTTAACGAGCGCAAAATGCCCAATTCACTCCTTAAGATGCAGAGTAAAATATTTGAGCCTTAGGGCGTAATTTTAAGTACTCTACGCCCGTTAAATTTGCATGAAAGACGATTCGTTTTGCTCTTGATTCAAAAAATAGTATACGCTACTCGGAAGCTGGTCGACTCTATTTTTATTGTTCTGATCGATTTAGATTTTTGTTTTATTATTTTTTTTTATTTTTTTTTTATTTTTTTTTATTGTAAACAACTATTTACGGGTTGTTTATTCATTTCGTTAGACGAAAATTATTAAATTTTTTCTTTTCACTGGAGAAAAACTGTTAGTATATGAGCATTCACGTTTCTTTATGCAGCGAATAATATTAATTATAGACATTTACCAAATGAAATAAGCATAAATCTTGATATATAATTGCATCTTATGCTATACTTATTATTGATAGAATCACGCTAAGCATTCAAAATAAGAGTTGCAATTTTGAGAACAAACAAACCTATCACACTATTATTAGAAATCATTCAAAGCATTTCTCGAGAGCAGCTAATCCCTTGCCATAGGCTGGTCAAACAAAAGCACTCGAGGATTCAATTCTAGCGAGCATCAGAACTAACAGGTGCTCGTCCCCCGCGAAAAACTCCTCGCTCGAAAAAAGGACGCAGCCCATTAGCCAGAAAGCCGTCGCGACTTATTTATCCGACCCCTGGCAATCCTCTTAGAGCAGTGCGGGGCTGCCCCTCTCGCAAAGAAGTAAAGATAGGAACCGAATAGCGAGGAAGGAGACGGAAAGAGAATGCGCATCATCGATCGGCAGTTTAGCGAGAGTCGCGGTGGCAATACATTAGCCGCGCCCACAGGGTATCGTTTCGCTATCTTTCCGCGCATAAATCGTCCGAGCATTGTCTTCAGCCCCATTATATATCCGATATTCGTCGGGTAACTCGTGCACCTTGCACTCGCGCTGCTGCTGTTTTTTAGCGATGGTGCCTGTAGGTATGTGCATATACGTTATTTTTGCCGAGGGAGAAAACGAAAATGAGGTAACCTCATATAGACGCCCCGTTAAACAAATACGTCATAAAACTTTTAATACAAATTGTAGAATTTATCGGTGACCCAATGAACCATTATTTATTTCTAATATAGCATTCCTGGTGCATCTATAACGGAAAACTGTATTCTATAAATGAAAGCAGTTAGCTTGGCTTCACTATTCGATGTTTTATGAAAATTATCTTTTCCTATAGGAATGTTTATAAAATTATACTTATTTATTTTATTTATTTATTTATTTATAAATAAGTATAGGAATTTTATAAACAATTAACATATTTAACAACATTTATAACGTTCATTTGACAATTATTAAGATTTTGTTGCATATTATCATTTATCACTATCATAAGGTACTAATGTCAGACCAGTAACTAATTTTTCATCATAATATTTTCATTAATCATCCTATTCAATATATAATTTGTGAAACAGATAGATTAAGGTTTCTACAGAAATAAATAAGTTTTTATGGTACTCAGAAATTAATCTCTGCAACTAATCAGAAACTGTATAATACGCTGTACTTAATTGAATAACTTTATGTTTGCAGCATCTAGTATCAACTGACGATTTTCCAAGTGAACTCGATGAAAAGCAGAATAATTTAGGTGCGCCATTCAAAGTCAACGTAAAAAATCGTAATCTCGCATCAATAAAAGCGGATCAATCCTCGTAAAAAATTTAAGTGTTCTATTAACAAAAAAAAAGTACCTCTATAGGAGCAACTTCAGCTTCTCTCCACTCGGCATATAAAAAAATCTTCTTTTCCATTTGCAGCCGGCAAGCGATTTCTGCGCACGGAGGAAGAGATAGCTCGTTGCTCTCTCCTTAAAAGCCGCCCTAAGCGTCGGTGATCAATCTTGGTTTAATGAACTCTTAATTATTTCGAGGACACGCCGCACGGCCCGGGGATCGAGCGAGTCAGGGAGAAAGAGAGAGAGAGAGAGAGAGAGCGAGAGAGAGTGAGAGAGCGGAAGAAAGAGAGAGAGGAAACTGCCCATATAATGGAGGCGCAAAGTGCGCGCGAAAAGCCGCGGAGAAGCGAGTTGGAGAGCTATTAGATAAATACGAGAGGGAGAGATGGAAAGCAGTGCTGCGCGGAGAGTCGACCGCGAGAGTGAGAGAGAGAGAGAGAGAGAAAGAGAGAAAGAGAGAACCAACACGAAAATAAAGAAGCGTCGCGAGCACTGTGCTTTCTCCTCGCCATAGCGACGGAGACGGAGATCCGAAGCCGAAGCAACGACTCGTTGCTGTTAACTTTTTTTTTTATTCCCTTGGCTTTGGTGTGCAAACAAGTGGGGAAAATGGTTGCTGAGGAATTAAAGATTGCGACTTATTTGGAGTACTGCTTGTGTTATAACCGGAAGTAATACTTATTATTTTTCGCTTATGGGATTACATTCTCAACGGAAAGAAATTTATGAACAATTTAAACAAAGAAATTGTACTTGGTTGTTAAAGTGACAGGACGTACTGAGCTGCGTTTGGCGCGTATCAAACCTTATTATTTTTTGGACGATTTTCAAACTTTGAATTTCTTTATGTGTGCAGTCAATCGGAAATCGTTCTTGAAAGTTGAGAGATAAATAGTTTGAAAGTTGTGAGAATTGGGTAAGAAAACCTATCTTGAAACAATCGATATCTGCGATCAAGCGAGAATGTGCTCAAAATTTGAGAGTATAAAAACTTCCTAAACTATAATTTATATCTTCAAAATGGAATAGAAAACTATTTGAAATTTAAATATGTTCAGATAGTTAAATACACCCATAAGATATACTCTAGTATCAATGTAAATGGCAATGATAGTATCTATATTTGGTGATTTTTGTTTTTCAATATTTAATAATTCTATCTTTATTACAATTTACCATGATAGAGTTTTTACTTTTTATGTGTGGCACTCCACGGAAAAGATAATTTTTAAGAGTTTGTCTGTTTTAATGAAACTTGGCAATAAAATGAAAAGACTGCAAAATAGTTCGATTTCGAACGAAATAGTAACGCTTACATTCGACCTCTACGAATGTTACATATGCGCACAGTTTCGAGTTGAATTTTTTGTTTTATATTCCATTTTTAAAAGGGGTCGTTCCACAGACGAGGAATATTGGACTTCGTATTTTGTGTACGTTTTTATGAATATGAACGGAGAATTTTAGAGGACAATGGAAAAATTCGAAATTGAAAATATTTCCAAAGATGTATAGTGGAACGTAAACTTTCGTTTTTTTTTTATTTTTCTTTCAAACTTCAGCTGATGGGAATTGTACAGAACAAATTTAATCAATTATAATAAAGTTTTGTAATGCATATTTTTAGGTGTTAATTAATTTATCGACCATCGCGATACATTATTAAAGTGAGTAAAAAGGGTGGGAAAAGATTGAAAATACAAGAATCTTTTTTTATATTTACTTTGGGAGATCAGTATTTATGGTTCGACCAACTACACTTTATGCGCCTTTCAGTGACGTAATTTACCAACAAAATGCAAACTCTGGAATTTTTCCTATACTATCGGCAAATGCGTATTTCATCCAGAAAGTTTTTAGTTAATTTCCGTAATGAAAAAAGAAAATCATAAAATGTCTGTATCCTTTTTCGATAGAGGCGGCGAGTTTTCTAAAGCTTTGCAGTTTGAACATAAAAATTGTAGGGACTAAAAATAGCAGAATCAATACTAAAGTCTGAAGCCGGCCACTTTCCTTCTATAAAAAGATACAAAATCGTTACAACTTATATATTTCGGGTTACCTGACGTAAAAAAATATTGGATATATACACAACTCATTTGTTATGCGGTTTATGGGTTGAGCTTAAAAAGTCGACAAAGAAGTAGGCTACATCTCAGCGTTCCTGCGCGTATTCTCCTTTTTTTTTTCAAAAAGGAAAATCTACAAAGCTTGTATATATACTTCAAACTTGGCAACGGGGACCGCCCAGTAGAACTCGAGAAAGAAAAATTAGTTGGAAAGAAAAATTCGAGTGCAAAAAATACTCTCAAAGGTTTTTTGTTCCTTTTCACCACGAACCTATATAGTTATAATCTGTAAGCTGTGCAAGTATATTACACAACATGTATTTCTTTTAAAGATTTGACATCTTACAATTTATTGTGCAATAAAATGATTATTATTTTTCTTACGTAAATAAATATAGAAGCTCTCTTGTAAATAACTTGATTTTTTGAATTAATATTTGGATAAAAATACAGCATCGACGAATGTTGGGAAATTTGGCTAGTCTTTTGCAGCCAGATTTATGCCAAATATATTATCATGTTATTATTACAATAATTAAAATCCTATCATCCATGTATTGCATATAAGATTTTATGGTACAAAGTTCAAGCTTAAATGTCCAACTTTTAAAATGACTCTAGCCTGGGACTATTACTGAAGTATCGGTCAGTATAAAAAAATTGGAAGGTATATAATATAGAAAGATATTCAAATGTGCAGTACATTCATATACTCAGCATCTGGCGATGTATGTGCATAAGATCCAGAAAATACAGATGTCTTCGAAACGGAAAAGAAAAACTCGAAGCAAGAGAACTTAAAAAAGAGCGAATTCTTCGACACAGACACGGTATGCATATATACGACTAGTGCAAAGTACAAAGACGATTGCGGTGCACTGCATGCACATAGACACGAGGTACAATGCGGGAGATGTTTCTTCTTTTCTCTCTCTCTCTCTCTCTCTCTCTCTCTCTCTGACTGTTATTACCGAGTGAGTGCGCGAGGGCGCACATATATAAGCGCACGTGCCTCGCGGAGTTTGCCGGCGCGTCGCGCATTGGAGATGACAGGGGAGAGTCGCTGAATTTTGCAGAGAGAAAAAGTTCGAGGCCGTATGGGTGGAGGTACAAAGGAGAACAGGTATCGTCGCTCGGATGAGGAGTGGTTTTTTTTAATCTCTTACTACCCAACTATGTTTTCGTTGCGAATTTAATGATTTTGCTCCTTTGTAGAAGTGCGATTATCTACTTGTTAATTATTGCGCTCGGTGAAGATTGTTTGGCAATTTACTTGTGTACTACGCAGACATTGTTAATGTTCAGCTGGTTTTTCGTATGCGTTTCGTTAAAGAAGTACTTAAGGTGGTTATCGTTAAGGTCCTATTTTCAGACCATTTATCTCTACAATAATAAATAATAAACTATCGTTACAATATTATGGCCACAATTATATTATACGAACTAATATATTATAATAGATTATAATTATATTTCCATTGCTTCAAGCAGTATATATTATAATTATAATATCTTTATTGCATTCATTACATCTATTTATTCTATTATATGCATTATCAAATTTTTACTTGTATAATATTCTATTTTAATATGATATTGCTTCGACGCATTTAAATTGGTTATTTTTATTTTAGTATTTAGAAATCTTGATTAATTACAGATTTTTATAAATTATAACGGATGGAAGATGAAACGAGTAATAATGGAAATATTCTTAAGTGATGAGAAATTCGATCGATTTCGCCTAATATTCATATAGAAATAAATATTTACCGACTTTGATCTAATTTCCCATTTTTTAGAATAAAGAAAAGATTTTTATACATTTAGAGTATTTCGAAATGCGCTAGGAAAATATTTACAGCGAAGTAATGGAATAATTGAAGCACATTAACACAACTTATATAAATTTTAATTCTGAAGGCGAATGCATACGAGTACACTTACCAATATTTGCAGTTATATACTTATTTCGTTCAATTTTCACTTCTTCAATTTAAAAAATAATTATTTTTCTTTGCATACATTCGTTTCTAAAATATCACTTATCTTACAATATGTTACAATATTAAAAATACAACGAAATCAGCATGGAACTGCCATTGTCGGCTAAAGTACTACTAAAGACCAACACTCACATAATTTAATGTATTCTATTTACCAATCGCTGCGTACTACAGAATATTTAGTTTTTACTGCTTACCTGAAACAAACAAAAACAGAATAGTTAGACTTCAATTTCAAATACCCTATATTAGTATTTGTTAGAATTAAGTCTGCATAATACCACAAATTTTTATAATATTAATAAAAATGTTTGATAATTATATCTTTTAATCAAAATTGTAATTAAAATTTGATCACTCAAACGTTGATCAAAAGGCATAAAAAAACTAGGATAGCGAAGATCCACTTAATGAAAATCTATATCAGAAAAGTGAGCACACGAATACGCGTAGGAAGAGGCTTATTTTTAATTTGAAACATGTATGAACGTTCCATATATAGCTTTTTCATTAAAACTCGATATTACTGTTGAACCTTATAGAACGAACCGTTTTTCAAACACTTTAAATTAGCTGCGGTATTTTAAATGAATTGTACATTTGGCGACAAAAAACGAAACTCTCAAATATGTATAAATCCATTCGACGATTCTACTAAAATACAGAATTCTCAATACTATTTATAGCTTAGGGTTTCAGATCAAATCTTCCACAAATATAGAACAACTCTGAGGCCTAATATGTGACTCGGTCGAGACCTAGCGACGGGCTCGTAATTCGAAGATCCCGGGTTCGAAACCAAGTCTCGGCCGATTGACACAAGCACCCCTCTGTAAAAATATTACATGTGCTGTGTTTACAAATATATTGCAAAGCTTCGTCGCTGATTAGCTGAGGAAATTGGGAGTATAAATAGAGCGACGTTAAATTAAAAAAAAAGAAATAGTACAGCTTTTCTAAATTATATGATCGACGTCAAAAAATCATTCAGTATAAGCGTCTGAGATAAGCCAAATTCTAGGCTCTGACTGCCGATTGGTAAGTTGTCTTAAACCACGATTTCGCTGCGGTGAAAATAAGGAACTCGCAGATCTTGCGTAATAGGAAACAATAAAACAGCTATGCAGTAGAATCGATCGCTCATTCGAGAACTGCGCTCGCTTTACCCATACGTATCTGATTCTCTCTCTCTCTCTCTCTCTCTCTCTCTCTCTCTCTCTCTCTCTCTCTCTCTCTCTCTCTCTCTCGTATCTCCTCTCTTACTCTCAGTCGGGTGAGTTCTGCTATAGGCTAAGTTTCGGATCTCAATCGACGTAGTTGCAGGTAGAGTGGAGTTAGAATTTCGAATGGCGCGCAAGAGAGAGAGAGAGAAAGAGAGAGAGGGAGAGGGGAGAGTAGAGCGAAATGAGAGAGAGAGGATGCGTTCGAGTTTCCTCTCTCAGAGCTATACGTAGGCGCATCGCATGAAGCGAGAGAGAGAGAGAGAGAGAGAGCGGCGGCGGCAACGAGACAAGCGAGTCTCTAATTGAAGGGAAGTGTTCGCGGCGGCGGGGGAAAGTGCCTAGTACGGGCCCTGCCCCTTGGCTCCGACCCCCAAAGAGATGATATCGTGTTTCTACGTTGCGAAGGGACGCAGAGGAGACGAGAACCTGTGTACGAGTTAACGTGTTCGTCCATCTGCCCCCTCGACCCTTCAC
>UELV01150714.1:8543-20539 GCA_900490015.1 Megastigmus stigmatizans
TCTCTCTCTCTCTCTCTCTCTCTCTCAGGCATAAAGGATTCTCAGTCCAAGAGAGAGAGAGAGAGAGAGAGAGAGAATCGCGCCCTTAAAAGCATTGGTCTTTCAATGCTCGCACGCTGGTCTCGAGAGTGAAATAAAGGAAGCGCCGAAGGTATAGGACCGAATAAAGCCAACGCTGCGAGAAAAAGAGCGAGAGAGCGAGAGAGAGAGAGAGAGATCTGAAACTCTATTTTCAGAGCAGACGCGTATGTGATTCGAGAGGAGCAGCAATTGGATGCGAAAGATCCAGAATGCGTTTGGTGAGAGCTGTTTTTTTATGAGCTTTTCATGCGTTCCTCGAAATGAAAGATGATTTCCAGGTGGGTTAAAATGTTAACGGCTTTCAATTATGTAAGAGGAACATCGATTTTGAGATACTGAAGCATGTGGCATACGGGAGTGAGGCAAACAAGTTTTTACATCGAACAGAAGGAACAGACTCATCCGATTATTAATTTATTTATACCAGTATATTATAATTCGTGGATATAAATGTGATGTAAATATTTATCAATATTGTCTTACCCTACTCTGATATAGATACAATATATAAATATTCAATACCCTTCATATTACTGATTCAGACGAATAATTCACCCAATACCTGATAATCTACCAACTGGCAATGATAAAATCCAAAAACGCATTAGTTGCACCAAAAAGCAACAAGATATAGAGCTCGAATAAAGCTGCAAGGCTTTTGGGATATACACACACGTTTTGTACGTTTTGTACATATATTCCAGCATCCAAATGACAAAACATGTATATATAGCAACCGCGATAATACAAATTTTGAACCGATCATATCCCCATGTGTGACTCACTCATTACCCAATTAATCATCTCGAACGCACATAATATAATTCGATAACACCCCAGCGAGCCATCGACAACGTTAGCTCCTCTAAAGTCTCGCGCCTCCTCTCGCGATGATTAACGCATCGTGCAGCTCGCACCTATACTAAAAGGGAGGAAGGAAGGGGGGATTATAATGACAGCGCCTTGGCCGCGCAACACACAATATAAAAGCTAATGACACGTTGGCCGACGCGATCGAAGCGCTAAAAGGTGTACGCGAACAAGTTGTACACCGCAGATTATCGCACTTGTCTCCCGAGCGCACCTCCCCCTCTTTGAGCGCGCATTATATATATACATCTCGTATACGCAGACACGTTGTACACGATATACAGGTCCTACCTCGGTTGCAGGCCTTCGTATATAATACCGGTTTCTCAACACGCTTCACGCGTCCCATATTCTCCCAGCTGATATTGTATTATCGCCCGATACATATCGCCCCCGTGCACACACTTATACGTATACAACGACTTACGAAGCCTTGCATTCGTGTGCGAGCTACTCCCTTCCCTGTGGTCTAATTGTGTGATGGACCCGTGTGTAATTCGGCTAATGCTATAAACGCGAGCTTTTTCGCGTCGTTAATAGACAAATTAATGCAAAAACGATTCAAATTAATATATATGTATGTATGAATTCGCAAATATGCGCGCGACATAACCGTTGAAATATATAATAATGATACGGAATATACAATAAAGTTTAAAGTTTCGAAGCAACTTGATTCACTATATGCGATCAACATTTGCGTGTCCATATTGAACGCAACTCCCTTATAACTCTAATTATTCAACGTTCACGTACAACTATTACAAAGTATGTATAAAGCTGCCCGCAAAAATCGACATAGACCACATTGAACTCAACAGTTACAACATTGTACTGTGGAACCACAATTTTCTTTTCTCCCAAAGTAGTTCTCCCACCGCACGAGATCGCGTTAGCGTTGCAATAGTCCTTGCGATATAAGTCATTAGCCGTATGGTATAATGGTCTTTCGAGCTAGAACTCGAGGCGCGAGATATTCATGAACTTTGGTATGGCGGACTCGTGCGCGACGAGCAAAAGCAGCCAAGCGATAAAGACAGATATAGAGTAGGATATATACACGCGTAGCGCGAACCCAGAGGTTAAGAACCTCTCGAGCGAAGCGAATATGTATATATACATGTATAAAGGCGTCAGCAGCCCTCCACGACAGCTCGATAAATATTTCCTTTGCCCCGCGTACACTGCGTAGACCCTCTTTTTTCCCTATATATTCTTCGCAACACGATTGCTGGGGGCGGGGTTATAGAGTTTGCGAGATACTTGTACGAATAAGTGCGTGATAGAATATCGCGGTGAATCGATACAGAGATGTGCGATATCCACCTGTGCGACTAGGTTAATAATTATACTCTTATTGCGATATAATATAAAAATCTTCGTCACTCGCGTGTATATGACGTCTCTCGATGTATATGAAGTATTTATAAAACACACGGTCGATCCGCGACCACAGCCGAAGCGCATCCGTGATAAAGTTTCTGAGACATCTTCATAAACTGCTTGTCAAGAATACATTAGCTCTCGCCATAACGGGAGACGTTAATTCCGTGTATATAGCGATCCAAAATTCCGAGCGAAAAGTGTGTAGCAAGAGCAACGAAAGCTCGCCCATGAAAAAACATACAGGAGTAAGGAATTTAATAAATGAGCAGTAAGCGTAGACGACATGCGGCTGCACGTCGCGAATACATTGTTGCATATACACCCTGACACTACACACACACACACACACGCGCGCGTACAATCTTTATATAGACGTGTGTATAACGTAACCACGGTAGTTGCTCGACGAGCCGTGCGCATGTAGAGAGAGACAGAGAGAGAGACGCGTATCGTTTCCATCATAAATTCAGATGGGAAGAAACGCTGCAGCAGCCGAGCGCTACTATATAGTTATATGTATATATAGGTACATCATCACGAGTAGACGGAAAAATCATGCCGTGGGTAGATATAATGGATACATAATTATCGGCGTGTGTATATATCATATCTTTCGCGTATATATACTCGAATTGTAATTGAATTCAGATCTGCGCTCGCACGTGTATATCTATTCGACTTTGTGAAGCTGCGATTGCTTTTAGTTTAATTACCGTTATATATGTATATCGATATTGAATTGTCACTATGAAAACTATATTAGGCAATAAAATTACAGCGAGAAAAGATTTGCAGTTTTAATATTTAGTTAGGCGAGTCTGTGCGCGGTTGTACATTTGAGCGAAAACGTAACGTATATCCCACATAAGCCTTTTCATAACGATGTACCAGTTTTACGCATGCTCATATGGTTGTTGTACAAACGAGAAGCTAATAATAACGCCAACAACGCACACTGTGTGCAAATTCGTCTGCGCAACAACGACACCTTTACCGCATCCACGCCAGGATCAAATTCTAAACCGCAGCCAAACAGTTTATTAACAGGCGCTGAATCAATTCTCCAATTCCATCCGGTTAAAAATCCTCTTTTTTTTTTTGTTTCCTCGTATACAAACTCGACGATTCGCAAGACGGAGACATATATAAATCAATGCGTCCAGTCATCCTCTATTAAGAGCTACCCCTTTTTTTACCCCCTAAAAGGTAAAACTAAATATATTTATAGACAAGACACACGGGAGGCGTGTGATGTGGTGCTCGACTAAATTATTACGCAATTAGGCGCGAGAGGTAGAGAAAGAGGGAGAGAGGCACATGCACACACGTACACAGGAGCGAATTACAGCCCTCGTAAAAGGCGAGTTTATTGCGGCCTCGCGTAAAAGACCGTCGGCGCTTTATTATTTCTGAGAAGAAAGTTTAATTCCATCCTCTCTATCCTTCTCTCTCTGTCTTTCTTTCTCTGGTCTGCGCGCGAGAGATTGCGAGGTATAGGATGCGCGCCCATATAGCCTATGAGCCAACCTACATATATACATATATGTATATATATGCAGAGTCTACCCACTCACTCCGTCTATATACTCCCGTCACGCAAGAACTTTACAAGCGCACGTAGCCCAGAGATATGTTCTGCAGCTTGGACGCAGCGCATACGATTAATAAATGGACTCTCTCAACTCCACCGACTCTTGTAGGCTCTTTTGTTTTGGCACACCGCTTAGCGCGCGATCTATATTTGCACGGTTATCGGATAACTAGCGTTCGGCATCTTTTGTTTCCCCATTATATTATACGAATGCGTGAATTCAGATCGCTGCGCGCGATTGTTACCGCATATATTTTGGCATTGCTATGCGTCGATTAATTGAACGGAGCTCAGCTTGAAAGTTACACAAGTTTTGAAACCTCCCTGCTTGTGTTAAAGAGTGGGAAAGATTCATTCTACATAACTTTATCGAAACATTGAAACTTTACATCGTCCGAGTGAAAACATTGAAAAAGAAATATAAGACTCGCGCGCACATCGACATTGCTGTTATCATTATATGTCTAAACAGTCGGCTCAACTATACACTAATCACGTATAATAAGATGATCATAGATCAAAAATGGGTATATCCCCTACAGGTTCTACAGCGATCGTATAAGCTTGCAGCAGCCATAACTTTGCATTGTGAACGAGGCAGGGACAAGTTACACCAGAGAGTTCATAAACCCCCTTAGCACGTGCAGGAATGAAGTAGCGTAATGTTATACAGCGGAGCGGTTTATGCTCGCGCTAGCGTATTATTTACCAGCGCTCGTTAATCACATTAAGAACGAGTAAAAGTCTTCCATATCAGCCGCGCGCGAGACCGTAAGAATAAAAACAAGAACCGGCATATATTTGTACACACGCGTAGTCCGTTCGATTATTCAACTAAATCGACCAAAACAACGCTTGCTTACATCAGCGTACAAAAGCCGAAAGCTCGCACTCGATAAATAATGCATATAATTCGCGCAGTCTGCGACTCCTTAATCCAATCTATAAATTGAAGGGGGGGAAAAAAAAAGATAACGCGTAGCAATCGCGAGAGGTCGTTAGACCTTATTCAATCGGTCGCGATAAACGATAATTAATCACCGAGCGGCGTTTCTTCTTCTGCGCATTACTCAGCGAAAAAAAAAGTATGAAGAAACAGCAGCAGCAGCAGCAGCGAGGATGTAGAAGAAACTTGGAAAAGAAGTAGCCGCGATCTTACTGCCAATACGGGATTTGGCCAGAGAGAGAGAGGGGGGGGGGGAAACTCCTGCACGCGCGCTATCGATAAAAGCTGCGCGCACGCGGTAAGGAAAAAAAAGGGGCGAAAATTCCCATCTCGCTCGCTCTTCAGCTACAGCCGCAGAAGTAGCGTGTAAGTAGGTGCGTGCGTGTAGGATTTACGTTTGCATTAGCGCCGAGAAAGAGAGAGAGAGAGGCGCTGAAGAGTCGGCGAGGAGCTGAGGTGCATGCACGAGCGTCGAGTTAGAAGAAGAATGCAAGAGAGTGTTCAGGTTCAAGTTATGCACGTACAGAGAGTCGCGGGGCGACGGTGCGCGTGTGTGTGTGTGTACAGTCTTGATCAGCGCCGATTTGACGATCAACCGCGGATGTCGCTTGAGGTGTTAAGCTGCTGCTGCTACTCCTTTGCAAGTTCTTACACTTTTTTATATTATAAGCACCTCGTGGTATACAGCAGAGATGCTTGGCGCATTGTTAATCAAAAGATATTAGTGGTACTGTATAGGATGTAATCTGTAGCAATTAAGAAATGATACGAACGATATATAATTCAGTTGATATAGCTCATTATGAATTGATAAAAGATAGGGCCTCTTATAAATTGCCAACACTTAAAACTCAATCTATTTTAAATAAATCGATGTTATACTTTTCCCTTGTCTGTAATATTAATATATGTATATCCGCATTGATTTGTGGTCAATTCAACATTTAATAACACACACCTCAACGCCTTTTGAAATACAGTCAAATCGCCTTTACCTATGTATACACTCAACTCTAAATCATCTAATAAGAGTCTCGAAAAATTTATCTGGCGAGCCTCGCAAAACTGTTATTACAAAACTGCACTGTTCGCTCGCGCTCTCATCCACATCCTTATACTTCTGGGATTTTAGCTCGGACTGTACATCCGACACTTGCGCAACATATATCTCCCCCCTCCCCTCCTCTCGCGCACACACACATGAACGCACAGACACAGCCTAGATATATATACGTATAGAAGCAAGAGCTCGGCGGGGCATACATAGCTGGCTATAGAAGCCGAGAGACCAAGAAGTTCTAATTGGCTACACAGAATTTCCGGCCGACACTTCTTGCGTGCAGGTGCAAACGACCGTAGCCTATCCCACTATCTCTATACGTGCAGCGGAACAGCTCGCGACGCTACAAATACACACACACACACACCGCGATGGCGCGGCAAGAAAGTATACTATACGCGTGTTGCGAAGGGGCAAGTAGCTGAAGCTTAAGAGACAGTATAGAGAGAGATGCAAGAAAATCAGTGGCCGACAGCAGCAGCAGCAGCAACGAGGGCTTTTTTTTCTACAAGTGGATATAATGGACCTCGTATAAGGAAGTTTCGAGGCGAGTAATTGGTGGGGGAAGGGGGGATATTGCGCTTACGCGAGTGCTGCGCGTATTTGCTGAACTTTATATCGTACACAGAGCGTAAGATCTGGAGAATGAGATAGACATTTTTTTTTCTTTTAGCTTGGGTATGGTCGTGTGTGTGTGTACACGTGTGGTGGTGGTACGCGCGAGCAATTAAAGAGTAAGAGTCTCCCGAGTGGCTGCTAATTAATCTTTCTGAAAACGCGCGCTTGATTGTTTTTTACGACCCTATTAGCATTGTTTTAATGCCTTTATATGCTCACCGAATGGATATGATAGCTCAAATTATGGGATTCCTATATATGTATTTTAATTCAGTTCTTTCAGGCTCAATGAGCTTAAATTATTACCTTATAAATTATGGATATATAGCGACTTATCAAATGCATTTCGAGTATTTTTGTAAATAATATCTTTTATCACTGAGCCAAACTGGCTAAGAAACTAATTATTAGAATTATTGTATATTTGCATACCGGACAGTGCTAATTGCTGCGCGCTACTCGAAATCTCGTAGTTTTACGTATAAGTTGCTGATTTAAAAGTGAGAGAGAGAGAGAGAGAGAGAGAGAGAGAAAGAGATAGGTAAACATTTGCATACTAGCAAAGCGATAGAAGCTATCGAGCGAAAACCTGAGACTCAACAATAACCCTAACAAACTGCTTGAATATCAGAAATGACTCGTCCCGATAATACACACATTCGGTTCTTTCGACGTCAACACCATGACAAAAACCGTCGCATTCATTATCTTAAGATTTATGACAGCAGATTAGCTCTATTCCAATTGGCGTCGTAGTCCCAGTTTTAAAAAATCAAGCGCACCAGTATATTTACCTACTGCGTTACAATATTTTCTTTCTCGTCGATTGTTTTAAGCTCTGTTATACACCTACTTTCATTTGTGAATAACTCCGACCAAAATATACAAAAGGGTTAAAAGTGTTTCGTTTCCAAATAATTCTACAAACATATAGTTAAGATATTGCTGAAGATCAAAAGTTCCCACGCATATATTCGCCCCCCCCCCCTTCCCCTGCGCAACAATTAAAAGCCGCAGCTTTTTTCAAATGCTCGCTGGGCAGATTCCCCTACATAGCAACGCTAACTCTCGAGCAGCAGTTCTCGAGCCGCAAATCGAACTTCCTAAACTTCCTTCCCTCTTGACTCTCTCGTGCGACGTGACGCAACCTTCGCTTAGAAGCCGCAGCCCAATTAATATACCTTCCCTGCATCCACACTCGAGCGATGCCTCTTTATCGCAACATTGTATATCCGTACACGCGGTGCATGTAATGCGCGCATTACGTAATTGGCCGGCGTGCGCTTAATTAGACCAGGGACGGACTGACTAGTTACATATATACACACACACACACACATATATATACACACACATACACACACACACATATATATATATATATATATATATTTCTGTTGTTACATATGTATATATATCGGCGTAAGGAAAAGCGACTTCTCGCCACGCCCTATTGTTGCGGTCTCCGTCTACGAAACCGCAAGAACCGATTTCGTTTCATTGCACGAGTATATTAGTTGCAGTTCTTTATTCTTTCCTCGGCTATCTGTGAATACTAAATTAATGTATAAAAGTTATTTTAAGCTGTTACCATAGCAATTCATTGTGTCGAACGTAAAATAGTGAATTATATTTTTGGCGTTAGTGAGGATTTTTGTATTTACAAGTATCGGAAAAATCCTAATGATTAAGTAAAGCATTCATAATGAAACCTTATTCAGTCATAAAGGTAACAAATAAAAGACCAAATTTAAGAATTTAAAGGCTATAGGATATGATTATTTGGGACTATAAAAAATGGTCAATTTTTTTTTTATGTGGCCGTAGTTTTGACAAAAATCGCTAAATATACAAAGTCACAACTTACCTTTTCATACACAAAGAGGAGATTCGCTCAGTGGCGACACTGTAAAAAAGAAAAGAGGGGAAAAGAAGCGACGAGAGAAAAAGCGAGAAACATAAGCAGCCCCTATCAGCGCGCACGCCGGAAAGTGCGTTGCCACAGCGCCGACCGACCGCACCTATATCTCGGCAATTATCAACACCTATGAGCGAATATACTCGTTCCTGAAAAGAAATCCCCCAATCGCCCAGACCCTTTTTATACTTTTCCCTTCCTCGCATCTGCTCTCACTCTCTTTCTCTCTTTTCTCCTTTCATTTCCGTCTCGTTTTCAGAATCCCTGTGATGCTCGCGGGGAAAAGGACCGCATCTCGTTATTCCTAGATGCGATCATGTATAAATGATGGTTTCCTATAGAATGTGGGAAATAATAATGGAAGGTGTAGTAAATTGATTGGTTTGATGGTAAAAATATTAACTGATAACTTTGACGCTTGTAACAAACGAAGCTGCTCATATTTATTAGTTACTTTATTATAAATTGTACTCGCGATAATTTTAGAGTTCAGATTAATTGCACATTATTTAATCAATACTAGATTCTTGATTCCCTACTACTTCATAAATTCTATCTGAATTTCAAAAAAAAAAACCGGGCTTCCATCGAAGCGATCGTAAAACACCTCTTATTTCTATCCGAGCCGTTTTCATCATCTCTCCCTCCCATAATCACGAGGGTAAAGGGTCAGTATATTTCGATCGCAAACGCACAGGGTGTACATAAACATATATATATATATATATATGAAAGTGCGAATACCGTACAAACGACACAGAGGGCGATAATAAAACTGTCGGACGCGCACCGGCCAAAGTCGAGAACTCGCTGTACTGACTTCTCGCGCCTATGCGAATTTTCTCTCAATATATATATATATATACACGTCGAAAGTTCGAACGGAGGGTCGCGAGAGAAAAAAAAGTATAGTTGCGTCGTCAGGGCACGAGGGTGAGAGAGCGAGTTTTGCCGGCCAATAGTCCGAGCGGGCCGCTGGGATGCTGGAATTTAAATTTTAATCTCTCTTGCGCGACCCTGCAGGACCTTTTTAAAATCTCGGGTTTTTATACCTCTATCACGCCGTTCTTCATTGCGCTTTCTTGCTTTTTAGCTCTGCTGCTACTGCTCGAGCGGTCGTTTAGCACGAGCTGTTTTTGTGTATTATTCATGGGGGTCAGCGTTGTATTCCGCTATAACGATTTCCAATCGTATTTATACAACGATTGAGATCTTGTGCGACGTGCTTTACCGTGTTGTGTCGAGACTGGGGCTGTGGACGTTAGAAAACTGTTAGATATTATTACGGTGTATTTGTGATTATGGAAAAATGAGGTATAGGTTTTATGAAAACGCGACCGCAAGGTTTTCTCGACTGTGTGGTACCGGTTTCGCGTTGCGGGTTTCGATCGATATTGACCGAAGGCAGCATTGCACAGTTTGCTCATGATTTTCAATGCTAATACGCTTTTTTATTAGAAGAAATATTTACCTTGCACCAATGCGTACTTCGAATTTATTTCATTATTACAACGCATCAGAAAGTCAAATGATGATTTTTGAGAACTGTCTTTATGTAAAGGTTGGAGCTCTCGGAAAATTTAACTATTTTCTCGTATACAATTTCCTCTGGGTTATATTTCATTTCTTTTGACCGGGGATTTGTGCTGTAAGATAATGAGGGGAAACTATTCATCAACTCATTGACTATTTAAATAGCTAACTTCTCCAAATACAAGAAGTAGAAGTAAGTTTATTAGGCATTCGTTCCAGGAAAATTTAATCCAAGAGCTTCTTCAATAATATACACCAATGCATAATATTACGAACTAAATAAGTAAACGATAATTGAGCAGTTTTCCGAGAATAATAAAGTTGGCAGTCGGAATAGAAAAATATTATTTACAGAATCGTTCATTTTTTTAAAACTGGTAGAAAGCACTTCTTCACAATTAAATATACAAGTACACAAGCCTAAGTGAAATTGCTCTTTCGCTTTCCCTATATGTATATAGTTCACGATGTTACACACAGTTTCCTATAGACATACTTAATCGAGACTCTACTGCGATAATTTATTACTCTTAAATAAATCTCCTTATAGTAATCGAAACACCGACAGACAGAGAACTGACAAACGTCTCCAATTACAACGCGAATCTTGCGTAAAGTTCGCAATGCCTAGCGTCGTAAATTTGTTCAACGAATCGAGGCATCAAAATGTCGGATAGGTTCACGCCAGCACAGACATATACACTGAACCTACACCTAAGCGAAATCTCCTCTTGGAGATCGATACTCTCGCTGCTGCTGCACCGCAACTCAAACCTCCACATGCAGTGTATTGTATACTTAGTTGAACCGACGTATATAGTGTTAAACTCGAGGAGGAAATATCTCGCGGTGAGTCGTGAAAGTCAGCCTCGGCCGTCGATTTATCGCGAATTCCTTTCCTTATCTGTGATCCTTCTCTCTCTCTCTCTCTCTCTCTCTCTCTCTCTCTCTCTCTCTCTCTCTCTCTCTCTTTCGCGTGTGGCTTTATGTTTTGTGGTAAATTTTGTGGAAAAGAAAAACAAACGAATGGTTTTATAGGTATAATATGGAGGCAAGTTTGATGGGGTTGTTAAGTTAAGCGATTTGGGCGAGCAGCGAGAAAAAGTGAGCAAGGGATATCGGTTCCATTCTATATAAGTTAACGGATATATTAAAATCGTACCCAAAATCAAGGTAGTCGTATTGCTCTACGAGTGATTCGTCATTGACACTCACACTCGAACAAGAGCCAATGGTATATATATATAAGCTAAACGATATATCCTCTTATTAACTGCGGCGCTAAAAAAGATGAGCATATATAGACAGGGAGTGCGACACAAGCTCTTTGCGGCGCCCTTTTGTCTCGTAAAAGCTTCCTCACGCGTTCCACGAGCAAGGGGTCATTCGAGAAAGGAAGGACTAGGCGATATTAAGGAAGGGAGAGAAAAGAAATTCGACGAGCGAATTCTTTTCCGAGCGGAGCTGCGGCCGACCCCTGCTCAGATAAATCAATTAAATCCTATTTGATTCCTATTAAAATGTTATAGGAATAAATAGAATTCCAATTAGAAAATTTTCGACCGATTAGAAATAAATAGGATCAAGTAAGAATGCGAATTCTTTCTGTCATAAACAGGAGTATATCGAAAATTATCAGATTTAGCCAAATACTATAATTGTAAGAGAACCAATCAAATCTTATTCAAATACATTTAGTATCGGATTTAATGGTATCATTAGATATTCTATTTCTTTATGATCAATAGAAAAGAAATAGCGATTAATCGTCCAAATTCTATTTACCAAAGTCTCGCAAGTAATATCAGAATAAATTAGAATTTTGCTATGAAATGTACATCGGGCCGAATCAGCATGATACCGTTTAAAATTATGTATAAGAATGAATACGTAAAAACATATATTGATTAAAAAGGATCTATTAAGGTAATTTCGAATTAATGTTTAAGAACCCTAAGTTTTCATAATAGGATATAGTTGGACTGTTGTAAAC